>JADFUC010002128.1:0-194780 GCA_019722365.1 Lithospermum erythrorhizon
TATTACGTATTATGCTGGGTCGCATAAGACTTCAAATTCATCAAGGAAGTACTCTCCATGTGGGCGACGCCTCAGATCAAATAAGCCTGCATTCTCGCCATCACATTCAATCACGAAGACCCGCCATTGTAGTTAAGATCGCATAATACAATAAACCACTCATTGTCAGTTTTAACGAAAGTCGATGGCTGCACGCCGTAGACGGAGGATTACCGTAAACATCCTCAAGTAAGTAACTATATTGATTATATATTCAATAACTAGATAATTATTATTATGATCATCCCTTTAATAAATAAATAATAAAAAGGTTGATTATTAAAATGGATAATTAAATTAAATTAAATCATCTTAGATCGCAACTAAAATTACCATAATTTAATACATGATGTTTATTCATAAAAAACCCCGAAATTTAATTTCAAAGGGAAAATTTTGGAAAACCTAAAACTGTGCGCTTAAAATCCGACGATTTTTTCAAAAAATCCTAGTCAAGATTAAAGATGACGACGCCTTAACGGACTACCATACGCCGTCACTATAGCCACGCCACTCTCACTCCTGTGAGGAGGAAGTTAGCTTTTCACTTACTCTCAATCGAACCACCCCAAAAGGTGGTTGACGCGCCTCGAATCATCTGCATAAGCGCATGTTCGACATGATAATTAATTTCCAGCTTTTATATTTTAATTCAATCTTTTCTAAAAACGGCTCATGATTTCAACTTGGCTCTAAAAAATGATTTTCACAGTAATACTTTTCTATAATATTCTGAAAAAATTATCCAATTAGAATTTCAAATATATTATAGATAATTAATTATGCAATTTCTAATTATTAAACTTTATAATTTTAAAAAAAAATTCAAATTTTGAATGAAGTGGTCTTTGTAATGTAAATTTTTAAAGTCAGCTTTTAAATACAATTAACGCTTAATTTAATCAATAAAAAATACTGAAATCTCGAAAAAAGAACAATTATATTAATCACCAAAATTACTAAAATATGTAATTTTAATATACTTGAATATCTAAACACATCCAGAAATAGACATGACATAAAATTAAAATATATGGTTTATACATAAATGTATAAACATAAATTGTTATTTCTTAAATTCATAAAAACACGATTTAAAAAAATAATAGATCGACGTTTATACAAATTAAACTTGCTCTTAATGCCATCAAGGAAAATATTTATTATTTCAAATAAACTTTAAATAAATAGTATATCAGATCAATTTAATTATTATAATGATTTCATTCTAAGTTATATATAATAACATATAAATTATCAAAATACTTTATAGCTGGGCAATGAAGAAATCACCAATGTGCTCTTTCAATGGCCTCCTTTGAACGTCAATTTGTGTGTAGTACCACAATAGAAATGCTCCAATGATCCACAATTTAGTGCCAAACTCTATATTTGAGTTTCAGAACATACCAGAAATTGGATGAGAAAATCAAAGTAGAACTAATGTTTGTACTCTATATTTTTGTTATATCTAAGTGAGTGCCAAAACTGAGTTTTTGGTGATTAGGTTTTTCATAATTAAAAAAACCTAATACATCCCTCCTTTATGTAGGCTTTCAAACTTAAAATTAATCTATAGTTAACGAGTCAAGTTCTCGCTTTTAATTTTAAACTAACTCGTTAAGTAAAAATACTACTAACGAGTTATTAACAAGCTCAACTAACTATTTAATTAATTAAACTATCAAGTTAATTAATTCGAGTTCATCCAATTAATATTTTACATTATCAATGTAAAATTTCCGATTGAGAATTTTATTGATTACAATCAATTTCTCAATTTACCAAATATAGTTTAATTTCATACATGAAATATAATTCAACATCACCGATGCAAGACCTTCAAATTTCTCAGATATTAGCAAATTGTGATAATATACTGACCATTATTATTATTATAACACTATGCATGAGATCTAGCACCGCAATAATCTCCGGTATTATCATGAGAACCTGACTAGTAATTACAATTACTATTATTGAACACTTAGTTTTAGTAATCTTATTTAACTAAACTAGTAAATAAATTGTTACAACAATTGTCGCAACGGGCATAATTATTGAAACCAATATTCATTGATTTCCAACAAGTTATTTATTCCTTGATAAACTAGTTATCTTGGAGTAAATATGTTGATATCCAAATCTGTATTTAGAATATTTAAACTATCTCCGGATCATACAAATCATAAACCATCATCATTGTTGTTAATGGTTATATCCTTAAAATCACCTTTTATTTGGATTACCATTGTAGTAACAACAAGTTCAAGTCTTATGATTTGTCAACTATTTGACTTGGGTAAAAGTTTTATAAGACCTTAAATTTTATTATTATGGAACATTCCATATCACACCTAATGTGATGTTCTTGATGTTGATTGGTTGACCATACATTTAGTTATTTGACCTACACTCAAGAGAATATCTAATCCTATATTATTAGATGAATCTAGTTCATCTAGTAACTTACTTCTTTTAACATTTTAATGAATATTAAATATTCATTCAAGCTAATTCCATTTATTTTGAATCAAGTTGAAATACTTATTCTATTTCTAAAAATACCACAATAAATCAATAAAACATACATTTATATTTTACTAATGCACTAATAATAACGTGAGAGTGCTTTTTTATTTATTTATTAATCTCAAATTTGCTTGGTGACTCTAATAGATATTTTATTCTAAATATTTAATTTTAATGAATTATTTCCCTGGGCTTAAGTAAATTGCTATTATTCTAACATTTTATCATATAATGAATATATGATTCCAAAGATTCCATCTTTATGATTTTTCATTTATGTGATTATATTTCAGAATTTAATGTCGCTCAAGAGATTTTATCAAAAGTATCACTAATATGTTTAAGCCTCATCATTGAGATGTGATTTAGAGGCCTTATAAATTCAATCTCTATTATCTCCAAAACATGATCCTCTCCAACCTTCATGTCGATCGCAGCAACATTTTCTCTTTAACCCCTTTCAATATTTTCACGAGGGAGAGTCTCGTGATGAGCATAAAATTCAGATTTATGAAATGACATCCCCATTCTTGAACCCGAAATGATATTCTGAAGGGACAACATGTACATATTTTGACTCATGGACTCCGGGATCAAATGCTCATCGTGTCTAAGTCACGCTCCAAACAGATCTAAATCCTTTGGATCACTAGGGGCTCATTAAATATTATATACTCAATGTGCGTGTAAACAAGCATTATCCTCAAACATTTGACAACTCAAGAAAGCTCGAGTTATTCAAAGATACTATCCGGCCGACCGAAAGCATTCATGTAAGATTCATCATATTAAAATAGAACAAATCAATTTTACATGTCATATGATGATTCTACAACGATAACAAAATAGAGGCCATACTTCCTGTGTTTGTGAACTTCAAACAACAAAGTATACCAAGAACTCCCAACAACATGAAACCCAGCACTTGTGATCACATTCCCAACTTTAAGCTATGTAAAGTTTAGTGTATAATCACATAATCAAGAATCACCTAACTCGACTGGCTATAAGTTCAACTTGGTGAATCTATATTAGTAACCTCTTATGTCAACGGGTCAATCGCCAGAGATTGAAATCACATTAAAGGCAATTAAATCAACTCAACAATGATGGCATCCCTTAATGCCTTCCATACTAGCAAGTCCATGCACACAAGCTGGACCCTATCCCGACTTTATATTTTGTACGACATTTAAATTAAGCTATTGATGAGTGATTTGTTATATTTTATTTACTTCCACGCATCATGTCACATATCAATCAAACAAACAAAACGTATATACTCATGAATCATAAGAAAAATATAACAAATAGGTTGGAAATTATGATATAAGCCACAGCGGAAAAGCTTCGAAACTATACTAGTTCCATAAACAAGTTTTCATTGGCCTATCATCCCTTTAAAGCGGATCAATATCTTATAATTAATTATAACTAATTATGATTAATTATTCCAAGTATTTATGTATTTCTATAAATACAAAAACCCCTAGTACAATTCTAAGAAAACAGTCATGAATATTCTATGTAAATATAATAATGTATCATAAACCTACGGCATCCATCAAATATAACATATTATATCATGCATGATAAATAATCAACATTAAAAACAAACACACCTGTAAAGTAAACCCAATAGCACCCACCCCAAGTGTTTTATTTGATATTTTATATTAATAAGGTGTTGTTACTATATATTATTAATAATTGTCAAATTAACATCTTATATTAAATTATTAAAATTAGTATTTTTCAAAAAATTATTTTAAGACCAATATGATTATTCATAAAATTATATACTCTGAACCAAAAATTATCTCATAATCATATCTCTCAAAATTAATTAAATCTATTTCCAAATATATTACTTAAAACCTTAATCTATGAATTTAATTTAAATTATTATTTTGAATTAATCTTAACAAATAATTGAATTTAATCAATCTTGGTTAGAACTGTTTTGAGAGGAAATAAATTTGACAAAAACAATTTTCAAAGAAGAAATTAAATTAATATACTATTGTTTCAATGTAAACACCAAAAACCATGGGCCCAACCTGTATATCTCCTCAACCCAAAAGCTCGGAAATCAATAGCGCTTACGTTTCATTTCCACACAATCATTGTAACAATTCATTTACTAGTTTAGTGAACGCGACACATAAAGCGAAACATTCAACCATACTAATTGTAATTACTTAGTCGGGTTCTCAAGATAATACCAAAGCATTTTATCACAGATCACATTTATAAACTTATACTAACATTTAATCTGCCCATATATTATTTATGTATCTAAGTCATTTATCCTATAAAAAGCCCACACACATACAACGATGGTGAATTATATTTCATGTATGAAATTAAACTATATTTGGTAACTTAAAATCGATCAGAATCAATAAAATTTCACCAAGTACCAATATTAATTGATGAACTTAATTTAATAAAATCATTAGTTTCAATTAATTAAATAGTTAGTTGAGCTTCTATTAACTTGTTAGTAAGATTTACCGAATCTGTTGAAGCCACCGAAACCCAGCCTGGCTGAAACTTCATTCTGCCTCTAATTTAAGTTATCATTTGCGGATATTTTGTTGAAGTTTCTAAGTGAATCATCAAAACCTAGTCTCCCAACATTGAAATTACGCCCCCTCGGGAAAACTGTAAGACCAATTGTGAGAACTTTGATAGCTTCTTACTTTGATTTTATCATCCAATTTCTCTCAGGTTATAAAGAATCTCAAACATGTGATTCAACCTCCTGCTTTGAATTTGTAGTACCAAATTTGCAGCATGCTGTAATCAAAAAGAGGCTATGAAAAAGACGTCGCGCTTAATAATTCAAGTTTATCGCAACAGAAATTCTTCCATTGGCAATAATCATCCCTGCTACAGTATTTTGAACAAGTTTATTCAAGTTACACGTAGAAATTCCTCTGGTATCAAGAGCAAGGTATAATTTATTTAATGCTCCATCTAGTATTTTCTATAAATCATGTTTCTATGAATCATTAAAAAATTTTATGTTTCATATTTAAGTGAGGAAATATATATTAAGAATTTCATGCCAAAGTATAAGCTATAGACATGTTTTATATATCTACATCAAAATGGCTATTTTTTATGTTTGATTTTATTAGTATACCTGTTATTACTTTTTAAAGGTTTTACAATTATTTAATTACTCAATTAGAAAGTTAATTGTATTAAAAAGGCCAAAACCCCCAAAAAAAAATTTCTAATCTAATATTTTTTTCAAAACCTCATGTTACAGAGAAGCTCTACAGATTAATTTTTTTTTTTGAATTTTCTAAGTATTTTTTGCTTAAATTTCGATATTATAATATTTTAATACCATTAGGAAATTACATACTAATTCTCTCAGAATATATTTTTCAAACAAAATTCAAATTGTAATCTCTTTTCAAATATTATGAAAACGGTTTGCTGTGAAAATCAGAATTGTTGGAGTAGGTAAAGCCTTCAAACCATTTTTTTTTGAAAAAGATTGAATTAAAACGTAAAATTGGAAATTAATTACCATAATCGAACACACCGTCTTCAGAGGTGATTCCGCGGCGTCCAGGCCACCTTTTGAGCAAGTTTTCTATCGCTTGAGCTAAATCCCTCCCCTACAGGAGTGGTACAGAAAGTGTGACGCCAAGTATGGTAGTCCATTCGCCGCTGTCTTGCGCGCTGGGGGTTTTTGAAAAAAAGCTCAATCTGTTTTAAACCCTAGTTTTAGGTTTTTCAAAATTATGGTAAATTCAATCCGTTTTAAACCCTAGTCATACATTAAATTATAGTAATTGTAATTACTAAATTTAAAATAATTTATTTGTGAATTTAATCGTCTTTTTAATAATTAACCTTTAAATATTTATTTATTAAAAGGATAAACATAATAATAATTATCTAGTTATTGACTATAATACATATAATTACTTGAAAGTATTTATATTATTATATAAGTGCATAAAATAATTATCGATATTTTTAATATATGTATCAATTAATTTTGATTATATATTTTTGTGCCTCGATTGTCGCATTTTTTCATAAATGTATATTTAATAGTCGAAGCTTATGTGGGATTTATTCCTTGCATATATTTATATATATATATATATATATATATATATATATATATATATATATTATATGCAAGTGAATAAATCACATAAACTATGCATTTATTAAATATACATTTAATATGAAAAGAAAAATAATCATGCAATAAATGAACATCATTCGGGGATGGGATTACCCAGAGTCACCAATCGATGGATGACTCAATTTAAAAGAACACATGTTTATAAATAAACCAATACCACAAACTACATCTGAAAATGACAGTTTTTAAGAAAAATGATCCTCTGAGTATTTTAACCACACAACACAACCAATATACTACAAACAACCGAAGTACAAAGTCAATATACAACTTCAAATTGAAATTTTGAAATAAATACCAGCGATACAAATCCAAATAAGATAAAGACAACAAGATCAAGCGAGGGATCAAATTTACCCAACGTGAACCTCAACACGAAGGTAAGCTACATTTAACAACCTAAAAATGTCGTGAGGGCTCCACCTGCCAACCTAGCCCATAACGAATAGGGTGTAACCTAAGTTAGCTTTTAATACTTAACTCAATAAGGACATTAACCCACACTCTCGATTAGTGTAATTTAAAATCATTAGTTTTGCATAGGATAGATGGGTATTTCAAAATGTTATGCAATGTATGGCCATTATATAAAAATCATCCGTGCATTCATTGTCAAAATGCATAATTTATAGGCTCGTCAACCAAATATAAATATTTCGAATAAAGAACATTCAACAAAGATAATCATGCATTTCCCAAAAACAGCGACAACAATACCCAAATAAGTCCAATAACTTCGGTTCTATCACCAACATGGTAAAGACACCACTCTACTATACAACTGTAATTCACCCAACACTACAACTCTGCCAACAACACTAATACTACTCAACTCCACACTACAACCCAATCGACTCAAACAACTGAGTCAAATCAATCAACTCATATCAACTCATATCCGATTTTCTACAACTAATGTACATATTATCAACCTCAACTCAAGTAGGAGAAACTTATGCCCGTCGACATAAGCTATCACCGAATTGTAACGAGGTACGGAGCAATACATCACTCATATCAAAGTATAAGGTACAATATTCCATAAAGACAACTCACATACATCAAAACTCCGTGACTTATACCTAGTATAAGGCACAACACCGGGTAGTACAATCCATACATATATCAACAACTCATGCTATGCCAATCCAACCAACAAAGCATAATCTCTAAACATCAAAATGATCAAACAAATTTCGAAATCAACTCATCCTAGTTCGACCCAACTCATCTCAAAACACCTATGAATCCCATAAAACAACACATACAATCCAACTACGCAAATAATCAACACATAGATATATATATATATATATAACATGCTCACAACTTCATCGAGTGCAACACATTCACGAAAAGTAAATTAATCTACACCCGTGAGATAAATTATTTCCTACCCTTGCCCCAAATAGAAATTATCCCTCTAATTAATCCGAACGCCTCTTTCCCACGCTCCACGCTAACTAAAAACACCTATGAAATATAAATTACTACCTACTACCAATTATAGCTCCATTTAGTTAACTATCCAATTTAACAACTATCAGGAGTTACCAATTGCTAAATCTCAAGGTGGAAAGATTACTGCCGCTTAACCGACTAATAAAATGACAAAATTTCAACCACCACATCCTCTATTCCAATCTGCCAACACCTCAATCAAACACTAACACTTTAATCAATTTCTAATCAACCCAAAATCAATTTTCTCAAACTAATCTAAGTACCCATTTTTAATTAACCTTATACCCCAAAAAATCCAAATACTACTCAACTTACACCAAATCAAATCCAACATAATCTTTTATAACAAACCCTAAAAATCACGAATTTGTCTAAAAAACTATGGTTAACCTAATAACACACTTTTACAAATTCACATTTTTTCCTTCAAAAGTCAACAAAGTCAACTCCATTCCAAAAAGTCAACATAAGCTCCAAACATCCTATTTCTTCCAAAAGTATAACTTCCAAGTATTTAATCTTCATCAAACATGCCTAACTCCAAATTCTACAAAAGTCAACGAAAGTCAACATAACATATTCAACACATTTCGAACCCAAGAATCGATTATTATCACTTCTAACCACATAATCCAAGCTTAGATGATAACTCTATACCATTTCAAAGCCTCAAAACTCGAAGTCAACTCAAGTCAACAAAAGTCAACTATCAACATCAACACATTACAACCCCCCAAAAACACATATCACTTATATCTCGCCTAAACTAAGCTTTTGCATGATCCGATATATGCTTCCGCCAAAATCTCAAACCTCAAAGTCAATTAAAAAGTCAAACCTCAAAATACTAACTTTAGCCTAAAAAATACTTAGATTTGAAGATTAGAAACCATACATTTGATAATCGGAAGACGAGGAAATCCAGATTTGGAGTTAAATTCAACATCATTTCACCAAGAAAATGAAAATTCAAGAAGGAATTACCTGCCTTAGGGGAGATTGAAAGTGGATTGGGTTTTTTGCAGTGGTTAAAGGAGAGGAAGATATTTATGAAATGATATTAAGCCCCCATTTGGTTTGCTAAGGCTTTGCTTTCTCTCGCTTAATAACACAACTCGAATACTTTAAATATTTCTACCCTCGAATTATATTATCACCTAACCGATATTATTATTATCTCTACTTAATTTAATCTATAATTCTTAATACCGAAATGTACTACCAACCGACCGATTTATTGTATCTTCAACCATTCAACTTCGAAAATTTTAATTTCACCTCGTAATACTCCACCGAGCAACTGGTATACCATTAACATAATATTGGTACGGGACGGGTTATTTCAGTCTACCCTCCTTATAAAATTTCGTCCTCGAAATTTACTCAGAACCCGATCTGTCATATAATCCCAACTCACCTTTTAATACGCTCTTATTATTTAACATCTTGACACCTTATCACCCAATCAAATTCTCTCAGTATAGTAGTTGTCTTCATAGTTCTCATAATATCTCATATCCCATTAACAACCATCAACTCATGTTTTATCATGTTATCAATGTCATAAATCAACCATCAATAATACCACTAAAATTGACCATATCAATCGATATCGCACATTATTCGCCACCGTCATCATGAAGGTCCCATTATCAACTATTAAAGTTCTATTCATATGAAGGAATTTCCACATCAACCAGAATTACCAAATTTACATTATTGACTATCTTGACATCCGAATATAGTAAATACCCCAGGTTTGCCAACATACAACTAATGTGTAACACACCACCAATAACCCTACCATTTCTTAATGCTCCCACCTATATACTTTTTAAAACACCACTTCATAGTATAGTCATATCCACCTTTAACAAATTTTCACATGTTTTACCTCATATATAAATACACTACATCACATCGCCACTGCTAATACATTATCATCACATTAATTTTATATATTCATTTACCATTTACATAAAATCATGAAGCTATCCTTATGTCAAATTTCACCGTGAATAAGAGATATAACCCTAGGTTCATCAAGTTAACATCACATATTTTCCAGCCTTTACTTCACGATTTATCAACATCAAATTTCCCACATCCTAATTTCAACAACATGCACATATATAGAGGCTAGTCATATTATAATGTACACCAATTATTCTAAGTACCACTTTACTTGGTAAATCTCTTTTATCACGATTTATTACTAGCGCAATGGCCATCAATATCACCTTTCAGCATATTCTCACTCTCAGAGTCTCGTTTCTACTCTAGTTGGAAATTTCAAAATTACCATATTTATCTTCACATTCACACTTCGCTCGAATCTCAAGATACAAAACAATTAATATTGTAAACGATTTCTACCTGTGATAGTTAGACATTAACACCGATCACTTTCTTGTATTTCTTTAGTCATCCTTCTTCCGTATAGTACTTCATGGATCCTCATTCCTTTTCACTTAATATATTATAGGATTCTCAGAATAACCCGTTACAAAAAAAAAAAAATTAAATTTTTTTTATCGTGTAGGGACCCGGGATAGTATAAATAATTTCGATGATAATATTATTTCGTAAAATTTTTGAGCCGAATTACATTTTATACTCTAGTAGTTTTTGCTATGGAAAATTTTATCTTTGGAATCTGTCTGGAGATTTTGCCACGATAAGCGAGAAATCCAAACCCTAATCTAGTCTTTTTTAAATATCTCTTTCTCATGGCCATTCAACACATCATCACAAGTGCAAATCTCATCTTCTTCCTCTTCATTTGGCCGAGATTCACCCTCTCCCCGAAAAATTTTTTTCTTCCATTTCTCTCTCTTCGATTGTCGCCAAAACTCAACACATCGCTTTTGTAGAATATCGTTTCTCCCATCCTTCTCTTCGAAAGTTAAGGTATGAAAGTTCAAGTCTTTTTGAGATATTTCTGGGCTTCCATTGCTGGCTTGACTTTAGTTGACCTCTTTCCATAATTCAATTAATTTTATGATGAATCATAGTTAAGTTGCTGGGTTCTATGATGGCTATAAGATCAATTCATGACTTAGAGAATGCTGAGTGGATGTTATGGGTCAAGGTTGACTTTAGTTTTCACTTGACTTTTCTCGCGATATTTTTCTAGGACTTTAAATGTTTAGGAAGTTTAAATTCTAATCATTGTGCTTATCATGAGGTTAAACTGCATTTCAAAACTGATTATATGCTTAGGTCAAAAGTAATATTTTCAAGTCGAGTTATAATTGATATTTTGAGCATGATTGTTAATTATGAATCTCCCATTAACTAGAATGGCTTATAAGTCATTGTAATGATAAAGTAATAAGATGGAATTTTTAGCGGGGACGTATTTGGCTGTGTCCGATGGGATTATAATTCGATAGCTTATCTGTCATGTTAGACCGCTTGGAAATAATTCCACCAAGAATTGGTTATATATCTTTTAGACGCAAGTGTAGTAAGAGGGTCTTATCATACTTTTCCAAAAGTCGCCAGGCGTTGATCGTGAAACGCGCTACCGTGAATTGTGTTCTCAAGTGAGGTTTTGGTGGTAGCTTAAAGCAGAGAAGTAGTACTATCTCATCAAAAGTTATTTTACGATCTATTTCAATCAGGTGAACATGTTATCGTGTTAAGTGATTACGAGAATGATATACATGTAATCGTTTGTATGATTATGTAAAGCATTCATTCGTGTGGTTTTCAAAGTATATTTGCATTTATTCCTCTTCAGGGCGCGAAGATTGGTGCAAGCAACAGCTTGAACTCCCAACTTATATTTCCTCGAGTTATGTGGGCCTCGTCGGCACTTATGATTACGTGGGCCTCGCCGGGCGATCAAGGTTTGCCTGATTTACGATCAGGAGAGATGTTTTAGCCATTCCAAAGCTGATAATGTCGTATGGGGAAGCTGGTTAGCCGAGAGGCGATGGTTAGAGTGACGTGATGACTTGAGGTGGACTTCGAGTATCAGATTTGATCTATGTCGATGATTAGTGGGTTAAAGACTCTCCTTCCTCAAGCAGGATACGCGACGATATTGGCCTTATACTTTGTGTGTATAAGTGCGGTGTGCCTTATACTTAGTGTATAAGGTGTCTTATACTTAGTGTTATGCGTGCCTTACATTAGTGTATAAGAGGTGCCCTTTATACTTTAAGTAGTATAAGAGCGGCCTCAGGAGTTCATGGTGATGAAAGGCGACAAGGCTCTTTATATTCTGTATAAGCTGCGTGGCCTTATACTTTGTGCTTTGTGTATAAGTGCGGTTTTGGCCTTATATCGCAGGCGCGGGTGATTATTGATTAGTCCATTCCGCAGTAGACGGATCGAGCATAAGGCGCATTGGGAGGTCAGAGCATCAAAGGGATATGCCATGAGATAGTGAGGTTCAATTAATTAGAGTTTTAGTCGTAGTTGAAGTCTATTGATTTCTTTCTAGAATTGTGTGCTTGCCGAAACCCTTTATTATATTTCATGTATTATCTCCGAGACTCTCGTGGAATCATGTTGTATGACCTTTTAGATAGTCCTCGGATATATGTATTTTATTCATATTTGACTATTATATTATCATCGACTTGTTCGTATCAAGTTCACCCCCTCGGTTTCGTATTCAAGTGCATTTGTGCCAGTCGACAGACGGCCAGCTTGAGCGAGGCGCTGAGTTTGCCCTGGAGTGGCTGGGAGCATCGGGTGGCAGAGGATCCCTCACAAATTCTGATTTCTGATGCCAGTTGTCAACTATTTTGATTGTTGTATTTTCATTTTCAAACTTTAGCCTGCCGGCAGTCATTACCTTTGTATTCCGAGCACAAAGATTTTTTACTCTTTCAGAAAATTTCGCCTAAGATTATCATCGCTTATTTGGGATATGTTGTATATATATATGGAGTTGGTTGGTTAGATATCACCTGATGGATTGTAAATTTTAAAAACTGTGATTATTTTGGAAATATTATACGTAATCATATTTTGAAGGAAACGAGTGGTTTTAAATCGAAGTCGCCCATCGGTCGGGTGATTCCTGGATTATATCGACTCACCTCGGCATGATCGAAGCCAGCGGGTCGTTACAGATTCACCCAATATTACTCTTCCCACAAAGTTCTTCATCACTCAGCTTTGAGTCACATTTTCTTTCCTTCCTTCTCATTTCAACATATTAGAATTCAACATTTCCTTCGATAGCTTCAGATGGTATCCTTAATCGCTTCTTTGAAAGTTATTATTACTATGAACAACTTTCTTCCTTTTAGTTAAATTATCATCTTTGTTAACTCGTGTCTTATTACATTACATCAATACGCTCTTTTATATCCTCACACAATAGCCATCGCTTCCCGTCGAGGTTTATACTTACCCCACACATAACATTTCTCACCCATTTGTCATTAAATTCTTGGATTTCACTGTTGTATTCTCAATGACTCTAATTTATTCGCTTACAACAAAAACCACAACCGACGTTTAACATCTTGACTCACGTCCTCATGACCATTATAAAATTCACGGAATCTTACACAGCCTCAACATAAAATTTGAAACAAGCTTCTGGCCATCGCTTATCTCAATCTTTACAGGGAATTTGTAAACTTATTCATAACAATTCAATTATCATCCTTATTAAGCAACTCTCCGAATCCATCAACCGGTACTCATAAGGAATGTTATCACTAGAAGCATGGGTCAACAACCTCTGTTTTCCTCTCACGGTACCAACTATTCTCAAATCACTATACACCTCAAAACTACCAAGTCTCACATTATACAACCATGATGAGCTCATTCCCATAATTATCCTCTTTATTTATTAGTGCAACATATGTATATTCTACCATACTTGTTCATACTCCATTGCCCCTTTGGGATTTGTCAACCTTATCTACACTCGGTAGTCCATTAATTCCAATCCTTAGAACTAACATTAACGCTTCACCATCATTAGTTTCCAACATGTTATTCTTTAAATAACAAATTTCCATTTATGACCTGATACATCAACCACCATACTTCTCTTATTAATGGGATCCTAAGATTCATTGATAATCGGAAGATGAGGAACGAGATTTGGAGTTAAATTCAACACCATTTTACCAAGAAAAAGAAAAAAAATCAAGGGAAGGGGGAAGGGAATTTTCGGCCTTGTACGGAAACGTGGGTTTGATGGGTTTTTGATGACGGGTGAATTGTTGTTGAGTAGCGGAAGACATTTATGAAACGATATTAAGTTCTGCTTCTTCTCGTTTAATAATAACTTAACATGAAATATTTCTACCCTCGACTATATTATCACCCAACCAATATTATTACTATTCTACCTCAAATCTATAATTCTAATAATTCTAAATGTACTACCAACCAACGACAGATCTTCAACCATTCAAATTTAAATTTTAATTTCACCTCGTAATACTCCAATCGAACAGAACTAGTATACCATTAACATAATATTGGTACGGGACGGGTATTTCATATATATTATAAGTGAATGGAAAGGGGATATATTGATGTGGCCTAGTTTTGTATTTCATTTAAATATGATCTTCGAACCGTTCATTCGTTGTAAACGCATCAGCCGAGCAATATTTTTTTATTTTATTTTACTTAGTTGGGTTAGTAACAAATACCGATGTAGGGGTATTGAAGATGACGCTTCACCTGCAGACGAAGGTATTGTTGGAAATCGGAGTATTTTAATTTCTCGAATTATGCTCACATGATAATTGTTGTAACAATTTATTTACTAGTTTTAGTTAAAACGAGATTACTCAAACTAAGTGTTCACAAATAGTAATTGTAAATTACTTAAACAAACCCACCTATGGGTCATCGTGCGGGTTGTGCCAGACACAGATCTCATGCATAACCTATATAATAATCATAATGGTCAATTATATTATGTTATGGCTAATATTATCTCGAGCCCATGTCACACACATACAATAACGACGGCTTGAGTTATATTCCATGTATGGAATTAAATCTAGATTGTTAAATTTGGGAGTTGATTGAAATCAACGCAGATACCCAATCGAGTTTTACATTCATAATAAATATAAATTGGACAAAATCGAATTCAATTTAAAATTGCTATTTCAATTGATTTCCGTTTAACAAGTTAAGCTCATCAAGAATCTCGTTAGTTACTCTCGCCGTTGACATTCGGGCTTGGTTAACGGTTTTAACGAGTTGGCTCGTGAGTTAACGAGCCGAGCTTATTCGGGCGAAGAGGCAGGCCAGGCAGCAGTGATGCAAACAAGAATAATCATCTTTCTCCTCCTCTTAAAAGGCCGCCCCCTTCATCTCTCTCTATAGCAAAATTGAGTCAAGCTTTTGACTTGATTTTGCTCTCCAATTGCTCGTAAGATTCTAGCAGGTCCAATCGCCCGACTCAACCGCTCTTGGTGAGGACTAACTGGAGGCATTGTATTTTCGATCTCATTGCTAACATTTCAAAGGATGCTTCGTGAAAGATTGTTGATTTTTTTCCGCCAAGTATGTGGGCATATAACTCACTCTATTTACCTCTAGATGTGATGATTCATCTAAGAAGAAACGAATTTCATCAAATGAACATATAGTCATAAATGAACCAAAACATTGCTCTCTAAATCAAGCTGAATGTATTCATAATTGACTATGCAATATGTCTATTTCCAAATTTTTCCTTATTACCCGCGTTGCCGCAATATTAAGCGATCGAAAGAATGTTCCTAAGTAATGATCAGATTTATTTACATTTGATATTGTTAATGGACGATGACGCATACTGACATCATATCAAATGATGCATACTTATTGTTAGAATCTTCATTCCCGATATTTTGATTGAAATCGAAGAGGTCAAGAAAGTGGAAGAATTAACCTTGAGTTTTTCAAAGGTTAAGAGGGAGCACATATACTAAAGAATCTTCATACAACCTTGAAAAGAAATGGTACCAATTGATCCTTGTACATCCGCAGAAGCCCAATTACATATATGTGATATATGCTATATAAGTCTCGAAATATAAGCTTAGATGACATTTGCTTGTTGGGCTATAAATGAAGCTTTAAGCTTCAAGTGACAAAATCTGTGATAGATTAAATTTCTATGATAGTATTTTATTCTCTAATTGACAAGATGTAACTCTCTATTGTAGGTCCGCTCCATACTAAGTGATCTCAATGTGATCGAGAGTGGTTGAAATCTATTACATGGTAATTTAAATATTATATAGTAATAGGATTCAATCGTATGCCATCTCGTGATCACGCACAGACAAATAATTTACCATGACATAATAGAAATCCCATAATATGAATTGTGGAGTTTTACTAAAGGTATTTGTGCTGGTCTGGGAATACGCTTTGTAATAACTTTAAGAGAATAGAGGTAAATATAGTTCTATGGAATGGATCACTCATTGATCTTCACCTAAAACTGAATGTGAGAATAAGTGTCGCTTTGACAACAAGTGAACACTATTAGTTGGCACTATTACTTGGCCGAGTCTAGTATACTCGAAGAGTAAAACTAAAGTAGCTTGGACTGAAGATAACATTTACGCCTCAACTTGTATTGTCGATAATGTTATTAAAGAATATGCATTTAATAGATAGATATGTTTTTAACACATCTTTAGTTGTGTCAGAACCCTGTCTCGATAGTAATCTCGAGAAGGGCTAACCGCCACAAAACCCGGTAGAGTGTCACTTCAGGAAATACCAAACGAGATTTTGTCCTTGTTACACTTAACTAGTGGGTATTTGAGAGAAACTGACCCGTATGGTAATGTTCAGCTAGCAAAGCTTGTGGCAAAAGGCTTAAAAACCCATTTTTTGCACAGCTATATATGTATCATGTACGCATAGTTCAGCTATCGCCGATTCCATGTTAAGAGATCCGAATTGATGGATGTAAAGTCTACTTGAAAGCAGTATCAAGTTATGATATGATTGTGATCATTTACCTTTCCAAATTTTACATGTCTTAAAAGACTCCAGAGCTTTAATGCACTATCCCTGGAGTTGATATATTCTTTTGTGATTAAATCAAGGCCTGACCACGAGATTGGAGTTAAACTCAACCATGCAAGGTTCAAGTGGGAGCAAGTTCATTTCATTTCTTCCGTAATAAGTTTGAGTAATTGATTGAACAAAGTAATTCTTGTTTACAATCTAATTGTCAACTACATTATATGAATGCGTAATTCATTCATATAGTCATTTATTATTTCACAGTTGGTCGAAATAATAAAATCCCAAGGCAAGTCTGTAGTTTCTAGAGAGGCAACCTGTAAGCGTTGGCAACTCTTCAAGTCTAGAAACATGAGATAGCCATTTCCCTGGTCAGATGCTGATGGTTTTTGGGCAAATTATCATTTGATGACCAAAGATAGTGATTGATTTATGATCAATTTTACTGACTTCGCCGTGAGCTTAGTAAGTCCTGGACACCCATGGGCTATTAGTTCAGAGAATCGGTGACCCTTGACACCGCAGAAAACGATAGAAGATATGTATTTCTCAGATCCTATGATGTTTTCTTAGAACTATTAAGCTTAACAATTTTAGACCCGTAGAGTAATTTCATTTATGTTATATGAGTTAGGTATGGATCTTGCGTCAAACGCCCGCTTTAAGTTTCGATTATAACCAAGATACGTCATTTAATACGCTGAAGAGGAAGAAGAGGGAGTCGATATGTTTGGATATCTCGCATACGAACCTCGACGGGCTATTAGTGCGACGGTTTGATTTATAATATGGAAACCAAAAAGCTTAGACGGCTAATTAAGTCATTAACTTCTTAAGTTTTATCAATCATATCATATCATTAAAATGATTATAATATGGAATACATGAAATTAAAAATTACATCAAGTAACAGGCCCAGTTGTCACATGTACCCGCAAAGCTTAATGTTGATCATCACTATCTGATGATTCGGTTCGGTTTCTCGGCGTCGACCGGATCATAAATTGCCTTTAACTTTGACATACTTTGGCCAAATCTAGAAGCCTCTGAAAACAAGCAAAATTGTTCGGCCGTAAACATCTCGACGATCAAGTCAAGAAATGATCGAAGAGCTTAGTTTCTAAAAGAGAGTACTTGGGTATCAAAGTGAACTTCTTAATTTTACTCGCTTACTTTTCTAGTGTGTTCTGATCAGCATTTTGGCCGAGCCTCGATGGCTCATTCACATCGGACATTAAAGATTTTGTGGCTCATTAAGGGGTCATGTAATTATGGTCTTAATTGCCACCTTAATTGAAAGTCGGAACTGCTTCAGTTCTGCCTTCCCGTCACCAGCCGACAAAGCTGACCCATGTCATTTGGGTTTTTGGCGCCTGCCCATTTATGTGACGCAGTCCATTTATTTGGAAGGTCTTATTCCCCGATCCATCTTCGAAGGACCCAATTTCGTTGGGCCAATCTCTGGGTAAGCCCATTTACTTATGGGATTATCACTATCCCAACAAAGTTGATTGTTAATTAGTATCCAAATTTTATTTAATGTAATTGTACCTTCAATCATATTGAATCAAGCTAAATTTGTTTTTCTTTTTCAATTAAATGATAAGATTGCATTATAAAATGTCAAGCGAAAGAAACAACAATTCAATGCCCGACTACCGACTGCAACGAAAAATCATGTGAAGCTAAATTAAAAAAAAAAAAATCATGTAAAGTTGGAATTTGTTGAGAATTAAAACTATATAAGATTTAATGGTTACTTCCTGGCCATTACTTGTCGTAACTCGGATCATTTAAACTAGAGAGAGTGATCGTAGAGGTACATCATGTGGTCACACGAGTAGGTCTATTTGCATTTATTACCGCCCGGAACAAGTCATGGTTTTTTATTGAATTGTGCTCAAAGTCATAAATAAAATCAAGGATTACAAAGGAAGAAAAAACAAATAAACAAATAAATAAAAGGTTTCGTTGCATATCCGGAGCCATGTTTGTTCGTCCTTTTCGAGTTCCTAAATTATAGTAAGGCCAGGTTTCATTTTTTGGACCTGGAAGATATTAATTGTATTTTTTGTAGGTTCTCCTCGGAGTTCAGACACCATCTCTTCTTTAAATTTCCCATTTATCAAGTAGCTGAATGACATCAAAGATTGACTTGGTATTCGGAGGGACATGTCCACTATCGATAGCTCTACCCGTGGATACTCAAGGAGTGTACACGATCTCGGGTTGGCCGTAATGTCTCGGCTCCACGAGAGGTTTCACCTCGATTCTATCATCACTGGGTGTGAATCGGCTACCTACCGGGGCGATAAGTTATCAAGGTTTCATTCCCTCAATCAGAGGTTTGATTTCAGTTTGCTTGTCATAAGTGTCTACTACCCTCCCGTTATCGAATATGCCCTTTAATGCATGTGCTTTGTTACCTTTGGTGTCGCTTTGCAGGGTTTCATCCTTTGGGGCGTATTCACTCCCTGTGCTGTCCTTAGTGGTTCCGGGCCGTCAGGCGGATCGCAGGTGGCTCGTTGGTTGCTCAGAGCCCCCTGTGCTGCTTTTCTCTGCTTTCATGCCATCTTCAATCGCACCTGCTCTAGTGGTTACTTGTGCCAGTGGCCGTGGACTCCTGTGATCCTCGAGTGATTAAGCCTAATGTTACTTGTTACCCGGTACCTAAAGCTTTTATGGTCCTGGGCTCTACCGTCCCGCAAAACTCGCTATATGGCAGAAAATCCTGGGCTTTATTTCAAAGACCTTTCTTTTTGGTTTCTTCAGCCTTGTGGACTATATATCCTCGGTGATTAAGTCTTAGGGGTAATTGTTACTTGGTACCAAGACCTCATTGGTTTCGAGATTCACCGACCCAAAGCTCGTTATAATGGGAGAGGAAATCCAAGGGGGCCTTTGGGACGGGCCGACCTTTTGTGCTTTAGTGTTCTATGAGAGTTCGAAGTTCGTGGTTCTTCCTCAAGGATGGTCTCTCGCTAGGCTTTCAGGACCTATGTATCCTCGGGTGATTTAAGTCTAGTGGGCATCACTTTGTTACCTGGTACCTAAGGCCTTCATGGTCTCGATCTACCGACCTAAAGCTCACTACATACTCAGGGAGAGAGAAAATCCTATGGAGCCTCTATCAGACTATATAGACTTTACACTAATAGCATTTTGCCCTTTACTGGGGCTTCGATCTTTTCCCTGCCTGGCTTTTATCTTTGTTGGATTATTGATCCCCACCACCCTCTAGCTTGTTACTCGATTTTCGCTATTTCCTATTTATTATTACTGGGACGAATCCTCCTCTGTCATGGGGTTTTATGTTTTCTGTTTATGTTCCAGCGAAAGCTGTATTACTTTCTCTCCTGTTTCTCTCCAATGCTCCTTCACTAAGTATAAGATGTTCCTAATTTTACAGGTTAAATTATAACTCATCATCTACTACAACCATCTTCTATTTTTTTTGTTTGTTTTTTTATTTGTTTATGCAAAGAAAAGAAATATTTATTTTAATATAATTTTTTTTGGTAAAAGATATTAAAATGTACGAATCCATACAAGAGTATAGAAGGAGTAATGAACCACAAAGAGCTTGATTATTTAATTTGATTAAACTAGTTGAACTATTCTAGAAAGTAATATAAAAATAGAATTGGTTTTTAAAGTAACTAAACTAAATGCAAGAAGTAACAATTAAATGTATATTTTTGGTTTGTTGGGGAAAGCGACTTAACAATATAATTTTACCTAAATATCCACCATCTAAATTATCGTGTATTTCTTGATTCGATTTTATCTAAAAGTTCGAGAGATTATTCTTGGCTCATGTACTTCACCTCGAAGAGCTTTATCAATTTGGCCTCAGCAAATAATGGAGCCTTAAAAACCTCAAGCTCCTCAAGAAATCTATCAACCAAATATTTAATCGCATACTCCGCATACAATCTCCTATTCAATTATTCTGCTCGATATATTATCAATTTCCATCTAATGCTACTAAATCTAATATTCATATAAACAGGAACAATTTAGTCAGTTTTACAAGAATTATAAATAGTGAATAAAGATAAAAATAAAACAGGAAGCATCCAATTTGCAATTATCATAATTCGCCAACAATTCTGAATTAAATGATAATTGTTCATGAATTTAAATGATAGAAAGAACGGATCAGGAATTGTTTATGATCGAAATTCCCAGCATTAAAATTAGTAAGATGACGCAGCTGAATCAAGTTTTTTCTTTTTGTCAATTTCTTCTGGCCGATCCAGTGTTCCCACAAAGGCACTAAATGCCTAATATATATATCTTGTAAATTAGGTTATTTGGTTATTTTAAAACATAGGTCTGTTTTTTAAGTTGGCTTTCTTACTTACTGCTTGCCTTTTATTTATCTAAAATTGTCATCTTTCACTGATATTTCTATAAAGCCAAATATAAAAAATATCAAGAGTATTCTCTCAATTAAAACAACAAAGTTTCAATAAATATACTCCAATTAAGCAATCTGGCTTATAAACTTTAAAAACATAATGATAGGAGACTTTAATTTAGTGGTAGCTTTTATAGAACTAGCTAGCTGCAGTGTTCAGCCCTCCCCCACTTATGCAAAATATATGAGTATACTTAATAATTATTTTTCAAAAATTATATTTGTTCTTTAAAATTACGTTTGCCGTTTCAATTCTTTAATTTTTTCATTTCCAGCGGGTACTTAAAATTTCATATTTTGCTCAATTTATATTGTTTGCTTTTCCTAAATATAGACAAAATTTTTTTTCTTATTTATATTAAAATCATAATTCTACCATTAGTAGTAGGCCACCCTATGTTGTTGTAGCCAATAACTCATTGAATAAGTTCTTACATGATCAAAAGAGTTAATTTGGTTTCATTTTTCTTCTGATGATATCATTCAAAAAAAAATTTTATTTTTGACATTAAGTGAAAATTTTATTAATGAAAAGTATGACTCATGATGTCAGGATAACCTAACTGGCATTGTCTCATTCACCAAAAAAATCCCGACGGGGAAAAATAGGTCTCGAAGCGAATTGGCATACCCTCGTGGCGTAAACCATATTTCAGCGTAGGAAGCCTATTTCAGGTTCCCACACACTCCTAAGAGATTGGGGAGCCTATTTCAAGCCACCCGCCCCCGACTTGCAAGCTTCGACTCTGCCCTAAAACATACCCTTTTACCCTGAGATAGTAATACATAAAACTTCGAGTCATACCCTTGATGAGAAGAAAATCAAACAATGGAAGAAAATAACAAAAAATCAAAGATAATGTTTGTATCTAATCTAAATAATTTTCTCTCTATCAAACTGGACACAAGTGCGAATGTCTAAAGTGAGTTGATTCAAATCAAACAAGTGTATCCCTTCCTCCTCAATAGCTTATTTTGCCAACCGATCTGCAACAATATTCGTCTTGCACGGGACATGCTGAATATTATGCCTGTTACTCTCGATCAAGTGAGTTATCTGATCCACCAGATAATTGAGATGCCACGCCCCTCGCCGCTTGAGCACACAATCAATGACCTGCATGGAATCCGTCTCGATGATCACCTGTTGCAATCCCAGGTCCGAACACAGCCTGAGCCCATCATAAACCGCCAACAACTCCGAATGAAAGGCAGAAAGAGCTTGGAACTGATGAGTGAAAGCCTTGAGAACCTCACCCCTATGGTCACGGAGAATCCCACCACCTCCTGCAAGACTTTGATGACAATAGGAACCATCCACGTTCAACTTTATACCTCCTCTATTAGGCTTATTCCAAAAAAGAGCGAGCGGCCGATTAGACTTCTTAGACCGCAAAAATTGAATCCCCATCTCACGAAGAACATGATTCCATCCATCAAACCGAACATATCCGGCATCCACAACTCTTTGTATCTTACTTATGATATTTTTTATTACATAATTGATATATGAATTAACATTATCATGTCGCACCCTATTCTGCTCTCTCCATAATTCCCAAAAATGATCATTAGGATAGTGTACTGTGATATGCCTAGGAGCGCGATTGACTCGACAACTGTGTCATAAAGTATATCTTACCCCAGAAATATTTTGATGGGTAACCGAAAAGAAGGGGGAGAAATAGTGCCGAACACCCGTGGCCATCGGACCTAAAACGAATAGATGTCTGATGTTTTCTTCCGAATTACAACAAAGAGCATTTGGAAACGACACATATACCTTTCCTTTTCAAGACATTATCCGCTAGAAATAACCTTCAAACAACCTCCACATGTGAGCGTAGATGTAGGTAGGATAGCCTTGTGCCAAACGTATGATCAACTTGTCGATGCGAGTGGATTTGATAGTAAAATCACCATTCAAAGATAACTTCCAAAAAGCTTTGTCCCGACCGCGAGAAGAAATAGGAATATTAAGAATATCAACAACAGTGTATGGTGGAAGCACTTCCATAAGTTTGACGATGCTCCAGGAGTGGTTCATGAAAAATTCAAACAGGGTGCGGAGGGTTACCTGCGCACCGAGAAATTATCCGTACCATTGATCATACTAGAAAGAAACTTTACCATCCGCTATGCTCCAACAAATGAACTCCTCTGCAATATTTCTTCCTTGTAACAACCTTTTCCATTGGCGAGAGTCATAGGCTCTAGCTTGCAAAGTATAAATATTCTTCGCCTCGGCCAGATGCATATAAATAAACCTACCCATATATAGACTCGCTTAATTTAAATCTCTACTCATATTTTCCGTAAAAGCATCCCGGGCGCCCTAAAGCTTAAACATCGAGGTTCCCTCCGGGAGACGGATAACACACTTTCTGCCAAGAAGCCCAATGCCAAGACTTCTTCTCCTTCGTACCTGATCATAAAAAATGATTAATAATGCACTCAATACGAGAAATAATAGAAGGTAAAATCAAGAACTTGAAGAGTGTAATAGATGTGAAGCTCAACACTTCCGCCTCGAATCAAGCACGCGCCTTCTCTCTCTAACGGAGAGAAACTCTCCTTGCTTTAAGCAACCCTCTCCCTAATTTTAGTAATCAAAGGTTCAAACAAAAAGTTGCATCCATGCCTTTTGTAGAGCTGGATGCCTAGATAGGTGGTAGGAAGGTATTCTTGCCGAAAACTAGTGGTACTATCAATGATACATCATTCAAAAAACATGATTGAATTGCTTTGAACTAATATCGTCAACTACCCCACTAGCCCCCTTCCTCTTTCCCCCACCCCCACTAGCCCCTCCTCCCCCTCTTTCCCCACCCACCATTAAGCCCACCTCCTCTTCCATGGAAATCCGTAACCTTCACTGCAACTCTCCCACTCATCTGAAAAACTACGGCCCCCTCCCTTCCCTTGAAAATCGCAACCCTCCTCCCCTACAAATCAAAATCCTGTTCACTCCTCTGAAATCGCAACCTCCTTCCTCAATTCGAAAATCGCGACTCCCTCCCTTTCTCCCCGAAAATCGGGCCCCTACCCCTGAGGTTGTGGCTTCAAAATCAGCGGCGCGACGGGCAAGATGATGTTGGGGTTAGGTTTCGATATCAAGCTACGGCACGATGATATCGGGGGAGGGGCGCGGTAACGACTCTGTGTGGGCCTCCGGTGTCGTAATCACATCAACCCGAATAATCGAGTCACCAACTTATGGATAACGATAAAAATGACTTACTTAACGGAATAAAAACAATACAACTCGTCTATCCGTGAACTAACCCACACTACAACAATTGAAAAGTAATAATATAAATACAACATCAAGAACTTGTTTTACAAACCCAAGACAACAATAATTATTACTTAACACCAAAAATCCAAAGAAGATAAAAGTATGATTGCTGAGAATCTTCAAGCCACCATCGCCACCATCGCCACCTCCGCTGGCACGCAGCCTACTCGCCAATGCATCTCGGTCATCCCGCAATAACCTGTAGCATAAACGCCCGCCCATAGGAAAAAATAGGAGTCGGCTAAAAGCCGAGTGAATACAAATATCACGTATTAACCTACCACTCATACAAACAAGGATAATTCAAGACCCTTACCTATTTAAATCTAATTATCCACCTCAAGAGTTATACTTATATGCTCCTCTCGACAAGATAAATCTTCCTAATGGCTTTCTCCACTAACACCGACAAATCCACACCACGTCAACAACTTACTCACAGTACACCTTAATCACAGGAGATATCTCTCTATTTGTTATCTTTCTTAAGTATAGCTAATTCCCGACATAATATGCAACTCAAACACACAACAACTCAAACATATATCTCAACATCTCATAACTCAAGCATACACAACTCAACCACTTATCTTTAGTTCACCTTAAAGTGTTACTCCCAATTATAGTCGTACACCTCCTATGACATCTAAATGTTTATCATAAGAACCTCCAAATCGTATCATTATCTTAATACAACTGAGGAACGTATATTTTAAATCAATATAACTTAAGTGCGGAATTATCTCACCAAATTCTTCATTTAGTCTACGGAACTTATTCACCTCAATGGTATCAACGTCGTGGTTAGATCATAACCTATATACTAACACGTTTGAATCCAACTTTCCACTATATATAAAATATCAACATCATCTATAGATTAGCATGAACGTCGGTTTATAATTTCATCCCTAATGCCCTCATTCAAAAGTTATCTCAACCATTAACCAACTCAACTTTTAACCTTAAAGGATGTATAACGATTAATACCAACCTAGGATCCACAAGAAAATCTGATAATATTATCAATAATCAACCAAAACCTAATTCGACATAATTTCATCAAGGCAACATCTAGTATAATCAGCACAATATCCATAACCAATAAATGAGTCATAAAACAGATCATACAACACCATAGAAAATTTAAACAACATGTCAAGATATAATACAAGTCTCAACAAGGCACACCATCACCTGCATTAAAATCACGTAGACTCAACACTATAACTCTAGTCATCAAACCATCTATCTCTCATATCTCCACAACTATACCAACTCTTAACGCGCATATGCTCAACTGGCTTCCAATTGTGAATGGACCAATCGCTAATAAACACCGCTTTTATACCGTAGTATAAGGCCAACACCGACAATGCACACAGCAAAGTGATAATAGATCTCACACCGCACTTATACCGAAGTATAAGGCCAACACCGACAATGCACATAGCAAAGTGATAATAGATCTCACACTGCACTTATACCGAAGTATAAGGCCAACACCGACAATGCACATAGCAAAGTGATAATAGATCTCACACTGCACTTATACCGAAGTATAAGGCCAACACCGACAATGCACATAGCAAAGTGATAATATATTCCTACACCGCAGATATACCGAAGTATAAGGCGTCAATAACCACATATCCCAAGGAAATGAAATACCTAACCCCTAATCATCAACTATAGGGTCATATCCTAATACTCAAGTCACCTCAAAGTCACGCATAACTCCAACCAACACCTCCCAACAACCAACTACTCTACTCCAAACAATATCAAAGCACACAGCTAAAACATCTCACAATCATAAATCAATCACAACCGCCGACAAGGCCACAGAAATACAAAAGTGCCGACAAGGCCACAGAAATACAAAAGTGCCGACAAGGCCACATAACTCAGAAATGCCGACAAGGCCACAGAACACAAGAACGTAAGTTGAGAGTTCAAGCTATTACTTACCTCAAGCAAATCTTCAACGCCCCAGAAATACAATCACATAATCATATCATAGCTCACACAATAATCACACATAATCATACAACAATGACATGTATACTATTTTCACATAATCATACCACAATGACATGTTTCACACAATTTAAAGTAATTACGTAAGGTAACACCCGCGGTGATAAGTACCCACCTTGGTTAAGAATAAGAAAATGTTCCGCCTCTAACCGATCCACAAGTGTTCTTTTCCTAATGCTCCGTCTAATCAAAACACCCGGAAATACAATTACTACTCACAACAATTTTAACCCTTATCTTAATTAAATTCCTGACTTTTCAACCCATTTTAGTTACAAATTGACAACTTAAGTATAGATTGCTAATTATGTTTCAATGACAATTAAAATGGCGAATTTCAACTATCCCGACCAAATCCCATAATCGGTCAACACCTTAACCAAAATACCCAACATTATCAACCAATTTCAATCAACCCAAAATATCAACTTTTCCAACTAATTAACCCATTTCTAACAACCTTTATCCTCAAAACCCAATTACTACTCAAACCTACTAAAACTAATTATAATTCAATTTCAGCATAATACCTCCAATATTTTAAAAACCCAAACTTAACTCCCAAAACAACTAAATTCATTCCAAAACAACTATATTAATCTCCAACAACATACTTTAACTCAAAAACAACTAATTTAAGGCCTAAGAATCGTTTATAGCAATAAAAATCAAAATACAAAAAGTCAACTCAACCGAAACTCACAAAATACTAAAAAAGATCCGACCTTTTTTACCTTGAATCGAAGAGGATGATGAGGAGAAACTCTCCAAGAAATTTGAGGTCCAAAGCTTGCGAGATGGAAGAGAAATCGGAGAAAGAAATTTCAAGTGTGAGCCGCATCAAGGCCCGGGCAAGCGTCATGCCTTCTTTGGGGCTTCGGGTTGGTTCAGGCACGGTAGCCCATTAGCTTTATATGGTGAAACCCGATCGTTTTAATTCAATCGATACTTCTCGTTTTAACTTATCTCGACAACCAACTTCCAAACATTAACATTTCTACACTCAAATTATATTACCACCCAACTAATATCATTACCATCCGATTACAACTTTAAAATTCTAAATACCGAAATGTACTACCAACCGACCGATTCGTTGTATTTCAACTATTCAACTTCGAAATTTTTTATTTCTCCTCGAAATAATCCACCGAGCAACTAGTATACTATTACAGTAATATTAAGCATTTTAACCCAAGTATTATAAAAGGATTTGGGGAAGTGGTCAGTTGGGGCAAGGGGAAATGGAGAAGGGCGAGGCAAGTAAGGGGAAGCTGGGGTATTGGGGTGTAGGCAGAGGGGAGGGGTAGGTGGGCGGGGGAGTCGAGGGTGATTTGACTAAAATACCTCACGGAGTCAGTGTGTTTTAATGGTTATTTTGACGCTCTGGGACCAAATTTGTCAATTATCGTAAGCTGCACAAAAATGTAACACTTAAAAATCAAGATGAATGGAAACTCGGATAAAAGTTCAATAATAATTACTTCCTTTTAACCCAAAAAAGAATAAAAACAATTTAAACAAGACTTGAATGTGCCAGACTAATATAGGCAATTATTTATAAGAGGCAAAAGAAACAATATGTAAGGGGGCCGAGGCCTTATCTATTAATGATGTAGGTATCAATTTCAGCATAATTAAACATCCACACCATTAATAAGTAAAATAAACTAGCATCTCTGTGTATATTGCCCTCTAATTGGAGTATTTAATAGAGTAAGGGTGCCTTGATCTATTAATGAAAATATAGGTACCAATTTAAATTAATGTTCTCTATTAATAACATCATAGTTAAGCATCCACGTTATTTAATAAAATAAACCAGCATCTCTGTATATATTACCTTCTATTGATCGAGCAAGACATTACAAATGTATTACTCCCTCCATCCCACAAAAATTGTCCACATTTTTTATAATCAGAAGCTTCAAACTTCGAATCTAAATATATTTGTTTGTGTATATATTTTATTAAAATATAATGGAGAAGAAATGTAGCTTTCATTTAAGATAGCTTTTCATCAACTATTATACAATACAAATAAAAATATCTACGGTCAAAGTTCAAGAGTTATAACAAGAAGTCAAAAATGGACAATCTTTATAGGATGGAGATAGTAATAAGAATCTAAGCTTTATCCATTTATAATTAATTAGTTTTAACATGAACCTTATTAATACATTCGAAAAACATTTATTCTACTTGATATATATCATGATATTGCTTTTCACTCAACTGCAATATTTTTTTTTTGGTGATATATTTCTTCAAAAATTAACACAGTTTCCTTCTACTCTTGGCCTTGAAAATCATTGTATTTTCATAATCTGGACTCCAATTTCCAAGTCATATATTAGGAGAGGTTTCGCATCAGGAGTAGTTGTGACCATCATATACAAATGTTGAAGCAATATCCGACGTGAATGGCTTAACTAAATAACACTCCAAAACGTATGTAAATATACTCACCAACAACAACACGGTTTCATGTTGAAATCCATATGATATAATTCCTTTAATACTCAAAAAAGAAATCAAACATAGCAGAATTTAGAATTTGTTGACAAATTGGCTCATTCTCTTTGAAGTATATAGAACAATATACGGGAAAATTTCCATGTTTGATTAAGGATATTATAAAAAAAAAATAGTAATTGAAAAAGATGAAAAACGATGAGGGAAAATTTGAGTTCTTATCTTCAAATGTAATGTTTACGTACTTATGTTTCATTAAACTTTTTGATCATTAGTAATAAAAAATATAAATTATACTATTTTATAACATTTTTTTCTTTTGGTAGTACATTTTAGAAACCTAGCAAACGAGACGTGCGATGCACAACATATAATCAATTTTTTAAATATTTGATACATTTTTTATATTTAATTTGAAATCATTCTAAAATTGTGTAAAAACTTACACTCATTCGATTTTTTTATTTGATATTTTTATTTTTTGACGGAATACTTTGATCATGAATAACTTTTTAAATAATATAAGATAAAAAACGATGATTTTTTTTTAAAGATCATTAGTATAAATTTTATAGCACGATCGGGTTACTTTTTGTGGATACTATTTGTTTTGTTTTCTAGTACTATTTATTTCAAGTATACTTTTATTAGTAATATTACTTAAATTATTAATATTATATTATTATTAATACATATTCAACAAAAAATAATAAGTTTTTATAAACTTAAATAATATATGTCATTCAGGTATGTAATAATATTTTTTATTATAATATTAACATCGAAAATTATATTATTTGAATAATAATAAATCAAATAAAATTATATTTGATGAATTTATAATTAGTTTCAAAAGATGAAAGATCTTCAATTTAAACATTTCATCTCTTTTCATCTAACTAAGAAAAGAAAATAATTTTTTTTACATGACACATTAATGATATTAACATGTGTTCTAGACCTCTCGACATTTCATCAACTATAATCTTAACACGTTATCTACTAATAATATTATGAAATAATTTGTTATTCTATGTTTTACTTTATGATTTTACACACATAAAGTTTGAATAACGTAAATAAAATTTACAATACTAATAATAGATGGTACAGATACTAATTAGGTGCATAGAATAATTTTGGTAGATTATTTTTTAGATTTTTAAATGTAATTCATCTTAAAATCATTAATTTGTTATTACTTTAATAATTGTACCATTTTTATATCAAATTAAATAGATAGTAAGATTAATGAAAATTATGAATCGTATCATTAATGAAGTAGCTCTAAAAATTTAGTACGGTATAATTCTACGAATGAAGTAATAGTTTGGTGTCGAATTAAATGTCGTTTTTGCATTGATTAAAACATGCACCATTCACCAAATTTTTCCTATTCAACAATTTCACATTTTTAAAGAAAGCTTTAAAAGCCTTGGCCTACTCCACTAACCAAGACAGAGAACTCACAAATCAAAAGACGCAACTTTTATTGATCTCTCTCCAAAGTCCAAACCTTCATGAAAAACTTGCACCAACATAATGCAGAGCTTTTCATGTTCAAATGTACTTCATTTTCTTCTCATATTCATAATCATTCAAACAACAACATTTGCTGCAGAATTTAGAGAAGCCCCCAAATTCTACAATTCCCAAACTTGTCCCAAAATAATGTCCACCACCGACACTTCCTTCATTTGTTCAAACAATGATAATGCAGTCCATGTTGCAATGACTCTTGATGCTGCATATCTAAGAGGTTCAATGGCTGCAATTCTATCGGTTCTTCAACATTCTTCTTGCCCCGAAAACATCATATTCCATTTCGTCGCTTCTCTTTCAGTAGATATCGATGGTTTAAACCTCGTCATTGCGAAATCTTTCCCTTACCTCCGTTTCCAAATATACCCTTTTGATATTTCCTCGGTTTCGAGGCTAATATCGACCTCGATCCGAGCAGCGTTGGACTGTCCGTTAAATTATGCGCGTAATTATTTAGCGGACATTATTCCAACGTGCGTGTCCAAAGTTGTTTACCTGGACTCGGATCTAGTCTTGGTAGACGACGTCGCGAAACTTTTCGCGACACCTTTAGGTAGTGAAGTTGTACTTGCAGCACCAGAGTACTGTAATGCCAACTTCACTACCTATTTCACACCAACGTTTTGGTCAAACCCATCACTTTCCCTAACATTCGCGAACCGAAAACTGTGTTATTTCAACACGGGTGTGATGGTAATAGATTTGGGAAGATGGAGGGCTGGGGACTATACTACAAAAATTGTAGAATGGATGGAGCTTCAGAAGAGAATGAGGATTTATGAGCTTGGTTCTTTGCCTCCATTTTTGCTTGTTTTTGCTGGGAATATTGCTCCTGTTGATCATAGATGGAACCAACATGGTTTAGGTGGGGATAATTTTAGGGGGTTATGTAGGAATCTTCATCCTGGACCTGTGAGTTTGTTGCATTGGAGTGGAAAGGGGAAGCCATGGGTTAGATTGGATGCAAATAGGCCTTGCCCTTTGGATGCTTTGTGGGCTCCTTATGATCTTCTTCAGACTCCATATTTTCTTGATTCTTAAGGTTAATGACTCTTTAATATTGATTTTTTTTATATGATACATACATGCTATATGGCAATTCTTCTTCGATCACTAGCTCTCATTAAAAAAAAAGAACTAGGAACAAAAATATGATTATACCTCAACAGATAGTATCTGAGTTAGATGCATTATTAATTTATGTCTCAATCTCAACGGATAATATTCGAGTTAGATGCATTATGGATTTTTAGGCATGAAATCGATATATGTAGTAGAGCAGTATTGGATTAATTTTGTTAATACATGTTCAATAAAACATTGAAAAAAAATAACATCGTAATTACATATTTTTAATATTTTTTATTACATCTAAAAAGACAATAATTGTGAATTTGTGGTTGTCTAAAAATTTAAATTGTTAAAAAGATAATCCGAACATACACTACTAATGCTTTAGATCCATCGCTTGATATATGTATCCAATATTAGACTTAAGCGAAGATGTTAAAATATCTCTTATAGGGATTTTACATATGACACTTACCATCTTTGCTTTTGAAGCATTTGTATGTATGATACATTTTTTTGGCATTTTAGTTAATAAGGTAATTCTCTTGATTTCAAAGATTAATATGTCTATACATATATGCAAATTTGACCAGTTGAGACACAAAAGAGAGCAGAGATCTGTGGCTGTGTCGCTGTGATCCTCCTCTGTTGACAGTGTTGAGTATATATACAAAATATATTATATGGGTACTATAATATATCCTTTACCATGGCCTTGTGGTGAAAAATATCAATAGTGAATCATGTTTGTACATTAATTTTACACAACTTTTTCTTTTGGAAGTTTTGACTACATAAGTTCAATAACAAAATGAGGACAGTTTTATTTCAGTTGAAGTTTTGCCTTTTTTGGTTTATGCATTTGGGTATCTCAACTAGTCTCATCATCAATGGTTTTTGGTGATAGTCAATGGTCAAAACATTATTTCGAATATATAAGGAATTAGAATTTAAATCCTCACTTCACTATAATGTTTTATTACCTCCATTCCAATATAAGAAGTTGTTTAGGATTTAAGTCTTGTTCCAATATATATTCCTCCAGTTTCCTATTTAATATTTTTGTATATTAAGCGACTTTCACCATTTGACATTAATTACCATTATTCTAATGAATATAAAAATTTATATCATTATTAGATTCGCCTTTAAAAATAGCTTTCATACTATTATTCTATTATAACTTTTAATAAATAGTTTTAAGAATAATATTTTCACCCCTATACGCAAAAACTAAAAAAAAAAAAGGAAGGAGCGGGAGATTGTTTTATTTGTTTAGACATGTAGGCCCACATCAAAATGTTTTATCATTTGTGGATAATGTTATTTCATATTATCATTAATTGATAATGTTTTCTCTCCTATTATTATTTATTGATAATATTATTTCTCCTATTATCATTGTTGATAATATTCTTTCTTCTATTAACTTATTCTACTTTTGAGCTTATAATACGTTATATTGGAACAAGGAGTATTAAACAAGTCACTAGCCTAAATGCTTGATGATTATTCTCTCCGTTAATCTTTAACTTTATCTTTCTACTTATTTGTATATATTAAGAAAAATAAAAGATATTTAAAAAGTATATTGAAAATATAAAATATCAATGAATTAAAATTATATAATTGGTTGATTGATAATTTAATAATAAAAAGTACTCAAAAAAGTACATTAAAAATATAAAAATATAATTTTCGATATTAAAAAGACAAATATTTTGAAAAAAAAAAATTAAGGTTACAAATACAAGTAAAATGAAAGTAAATATGACCATTTGCCGGGATGGTTGGGCACGTGTCAATTTGGGACTTTTTGACCTTTCATTTTGTGTGCAGTAGTCTATACATGCACAAAAAGTCAGTTTGAATATGAGACCCAACTTTAGAAGTGAACGAACTTTACGGCTTTTGTTTAGATCTTTAAAAATCCAAGTCTCGAGAAAGTATATTTTGTTGACATTATTCAAGAGTTAATTGTACTATCTAGTATCTAGCAGTCTCGTAAATTCGATTCAAATAATAGAGAATATAATTAGTACTTGTTATTTAAGATGGTTCATTTAAATCATCGTGAACTACGTAAACTAACTATACAACAAAACTTCAGAAATAAACAATACAAAACTCATACGAAATCTAACTGATTACAAACGTAACGACATAATTACAACGAAGGAAACCATTTTGTACCACTGCCAACGCTTCCCTTAAAACGTATTCGACCTCTTCCTTCCTAAGGACTCCACAGAGACGCACGCCTCGCGATAAAACCACCCCACGACGGCTTCACTAAAGACTAGCGAACCGATCGATTTAACCGCCACGAGCTTGAGTATCAATGGACAAAAGCAATGGAAAAGATAGATGGAGCTCGATTTTGTAAATCGTGTTTTTCTTTTTTGATTTCTTGTGTCAGGGTCAATGGATCATCTTCAAAGAATATAGCAGAGGTCAAAGTAACCAAACGCTCTCTACATTAAGGTGCACTAAACACCCTTTAATGAAGAAATAAAAAACGTATGAATTACCATATTTGATCATCATTCACAATTTCCTGTCATTTACTCCTTGATTAGCACTCAAGGGCTGCTGTAGACATTTTAGCATAAGAAATAATCATACTACTAGCTACTAGAGCCTTACTTCTAAAGTCATTACCTCCCCACACTCTCTGCCAAGAACGCATCGCACGCTTTTTTCAAATTTTATGCTGATCCCATTCAAGCAGTTCAATGATACACAAACGTAGCTTCAAATTTTTGATTCATAACGCCTAATATTCTCTTTATATCCAACAAAAATATTTATAAAAGAGAATTTTTTACCATAAATTCGTTAAGAGTTCGAATCCGTGCAACTTCATATTTTGAACCAGTGGAACTCCGTACCTTATGTTCAATGTGATTTCTTTTTGAACTCCTCATCAAATGTTCTTAATTAACTTAAGTTATTAGCCACAAGTTTTATATATAATACACACCCATAATTTTATTCACAATACAAAACAATGGCAACTTTTTATAATATGAAGTTCACCCCTCAATTCATTTTTAATGCCATAACTCATCCATATATATAACACTGAATTTTTATTATTACACACTACATATATTTTATTATATTTCAATAATAAATCATTAAAAAATATTATAGCTTTCTTCAATACTCATATAATATTTATTATATTGAACCGACCTAGAGGTCCTTATATTTATTTCGTCCAAACTCTGAAATTCTATGGACTCGTCACAAAGAATTGGTAAGATTTGACCTATAAAAACATGAAGTATAAGTGTTAATAATTTGTTAAATTGCTAAAAAAAAAAATTATTATATATTTTGAACCAATATTCTGAATGAGATAGATCCACCCCTAATTTAAAGTTTGTAATGATAGTCACCAGAACTCATTCGTATATATCTCTATGGATGGACAAAAAATGATTATTTATTTAATAAGTTTGTAACTCCGAAGATTATCATTATTACACCAATATGAAAGTTAACCTCGACTTTTGTCACATTAAAATAGAGCAATACTCCCTCCGTTTTTTTTTGATGTTTTCGTATATTGATGTGGAACTTTGACTATCAATTACTCTTAAACTATATGTTCAAAAAATATAAGAATATAATATTATGAAACTATTTTCAAAGACGAATCTAGTGATATAACTTTTATATTTATTAAAATAATGAATAATTAGTAATTAATGGTCAAAGTTTCACCTCGATATCCAAAAACGCCAAAAAAACGGAGAGGTACTTGAAACTTGCATGCACTAAATTTATTCAATTGAGAATGAATTGGATTTGAACCAGAGATTTATTGCTGTTTATTTAATTGAAGTTTTGAAAAATACCAGAATTCACTAACATGTTGACTTGTTTCGATGTGCTTACAAGCTACTGTATTGATGAGAAGAACATGCATGCTTGTCTAGTAAAACGTGCTTCTAAGCGCAATTTAGTCCGACTATTTTGACCTAATAATGAAGCAAATCAATATGCATTATAACGATTTATAGCAAAAAAAGGGTCAAAATTGTATTCACAAAAATATCAATATGCTTACAATGTTTTCAAAAAGTGCTTTAAACAAGTGTGCAAGCGAGTGCCCGACAAGACGCATTCTTACTCACGTGATAACGCGAGACGGTGAAGACGTATCCTTACTCACGACAACACGAGGCTCCGACACGACGCATCCCACCACGGATAACATCATGGCGCTCTGGGATAATACGATCCCAAATTACCATACGATAAATGGTATGGCCATTAAATCGACCTAATAAAACGGCTGCACATGCATCATTACGAGTCAAGCTTTCGATTTTTCCATTATATCAAAGAACAATATAATATAACATATTTAATTCCATAGGACATGAAATTATTAATCGGATCCTTCTAATACTTTTTCAAGACGACACTCTGTTCAAGAGCACTTCTGAGTTTAACGACCATTTTTCTCAATCTTCCACAAGACGCTTCACTTATCAAATCATATTTATATCGGTATATACTACTATATATCTAATTCAAAATAATTGTTATTTAAATTTTTAGGACATATATTTAACTATTAATCATTTTGACCATTAAAAAATAAAAAATAAAAAAATTTGTCTTTAAAGCAAAATTGGCAAATATTTCAAATTGGAGTTAGTAGGAAATAATGTCAGTACGACGCACGTCAGCTTAAAGATTGAAAAAATGGTCATTAAATAGAAATGTAACGGAGTGTCACACAAAATTGTTACAAAATTTTTGAGCCTACAGAAAATGGTCAAAAATAAGACTTCTTCATTTTTTTTTAGTTCATGAAGCCAAATAAATTTGTTTGAAAATAGTTATCGTTTTAGCATAATAAATTTCTTTAAATTAACAACCAATCAATGATATTGTTTCAATTGATTTTCATTTTACATTTTCAATGCAGCTTTTGACTATTTTTATTTTCTTTAATCTATGTGCAAATGGCTAAAGCGACAACTAAAAAACGGAATGAGTAATACTAATTGTTAGTGTTTTATTGGTCATTAATTTTAAAACTGTGACGAAGTGTCGGAAGTGTCAAGATGTATGAGTACAACAGTCAAGCATCACAGTATTATATAGATATTTAGAATTTTGCTGCTTTTGGTATATTTGAAAGTTATATTTTCGCCTTTATAGTATATATGGTAATGACTAGAGTATTCTCAAAGATGAAGACTATATGGTAACGATTGAGTATTCCCCAAACATGAAGATTGTGGATTCAAGATATACGAAAGTTTTGTTTATGGAAGTTATTTTCATAAATTTGTTTGTGTCTACACTATATAAAAGCCTCTAATGCAGACCTAGAAGATAATCAAAATATATATTATTGTTCTCAGACATTTTGTGAGGAAAAGAGTCAGAGTTTTTACCTTTATTGTGGTCGGGCAATGGAGTTGTTCTATAAAACTCCTTAGTGTGTACAACTGTTGTTAACACCTTGTTACGACAGTCTTGTTTTTTATTGTTTAATACGCAGTAGACACATACTAGGGATAGTAGTGTGTTGTGAAGGATAGGTGTAGCAAAGTTAGGGGGAGCTTGGACTTATACATCTTGATGTAAGCATTGTATGCCGAGGAAGATATAAGACCTTATTTGTAATTCTCATTATCTAGTGATTCCTTTCAATCGGGCAAGTCATTTCTCCCAGACTAGGTGTATTGCAATCGAACTCCAGTTATCATCTTGTGGTATTTTTTACTTTCAGCATTCATATTTGCTTTTGTCACTCTTAATTTCATGTCGATCCAAACAAGCATCGACACCGTGTTAACACTGCTTCTATTCTGCTCGCTCAGGTTCAAGTGTTATACCAACTATTATAAATCGGTTGGTTCAACAAAGGTGTTCCAAATAGATCTAGTAGTTCTATTTCACAAATGCATTATGAACTTAATCGCACGAAATGCAGACTGACATATGTGAAATGTAGATCCTTGTAATTTGTTCGCGAGATGGAAGTTTAGCACAAAAACGCCTCATCTTGGATGGTTCAAATTATGCTTATTGAATAAATAGGACGGTCGCTAGTCGAGATCCATGAATATCAAACATGGAAACTGCTTTTATGTGGCCTAGGACTCCTCCACAACGGACTTTACCTCGATGGGCACCTTGGTCAGAAACCCGAACTAGAAACGGATCAGAAAGGCAATGCAGTTCTCAATGGAAAATTCGAAGGCTCTTTGATGCAATACGGGCTGTTTTTTGTTAATAAAGGCTTATATACTTATCCTAACATCTTCAAAGGCCAAAGAAGCTGGAAACTCTCAGATGTGGCTTTGAAGGAACTCCATAAGCTTCATTTGTCGCTTCCAACTTCTCAAAGACTAAATTTGAGAATGAAGAAAGATGAGACCATCAATTGAAGTATTATCAAGCTTAAGTGATATCTCCAATGAATTCTATGATCTCGAGAGAAGTTGTCTCAAGAAAATATTATCGAAAAGATATCTGTGATCTCTTCCCAAGAATTTCAATTCCAAAGTGGTTGTCACGTAAGAGCTTTGAACTACATCTCTATCAGCGAGGGCTGATGAGGTATTTGGTTCCTTCTTTATTACATTTAAAAAGTCTCTTTAATTTTATCAAAGCTGGTAAAGATAAGAATCTGACAATATTTGTCAAAACTGCATTTTCATTTACGCTTGTCCAATGCTTGGTACCGGTTTGTGACGTAACATCAAAATAGATTGATCAACAATTTATCGAGATACAATATCAAGAATGTGAAGCGTCATGGCGACGCCGATTCACCATTCAAATCTTCTAGAAAGAAGTGTAATGCCATCTCGAGTCATGAAAAAGAAAAAGCAAAGTTAAACACAAGAACGGCGGCCATGGAGTTTGTTTCATTTTACATCCAAAGCCATTGAATCTCCTTTGCATGGCTAATGAAGTAAGAGAGCGACGACAAGAGATGACTATCAAGGATTACCAGCAAAGACAAACAATTGTTCGACTATTGTACTAAGTTGCAAGGAGATTTGAAGGTATAAAAGAGAGAAAATAGAACTCTTTATTGATGAAAATAACAAGATGTTAACTATCAAACTCCGAATTAAAGGGAGAATGTTGAGATTATCTAATGAATTGGAATCTATGATAGACCGTGGTGTATGCTCAATTTTGAGACTTCTGTTTATTTTGTTCTTTCTCTTGGTCGGGCCTCCAAAATGACTCACAGTGTAGGATATGTTGTTCGAGAATGCTTAAAAGAATCTTAAATGTGTGTTCAAATTTGTGTTAACGCATCCCAATCACAACCTGGGTGTTACTGATATTTGGTCTAACAAATTGCCGGGCCTCTATGTTAAAGCACAACTCAAGAATAAAAAAGCAAGAAGAAATGGGTTTGTCATCATCAGGGAAAGAAGGGCCCCATAAGACCGCATCGCAAGCATGTTTTTCCTGGCGGTAGGAGCATTCATCATCATGGTCGATTCCTCATGCCTCGTGATTCTAAATTTATTCAATTGGCAAGGAAACTGAGGTCAAAAGGGGCGATTCTAAGTAGTAGCTCAAAGACAAAGAAACGTGGAGAGTCGAGAATGATTATCAAGGGAATTCCTCGTTGATAAGCATAAAGGATGATCAAGAGGGATCTTCGTGAAAGAGAAGTCAAGCCAATGTCGTCTGCCCCGATGTACATGTTCTTGGTGAACTTGACATGCGAGCTCATGGTCAAAGCCGAGGTTCTACTAGTGTTAAGCACTCGTGTGATGCTAATGAATTAAAAAATTCATCATTTTGTCGTATGTTGGATTCACTTTTTGAGGCAAAAAGGGGGAGAGATATGATTGAGGGGGAGTATGTGTTTTGCCTACAAAAAATATTAGCCAAAATGGGTAGTTGGTAGTGTTTTATTAAATTGCAATTTTGTTGATAGACAAAATTATGAACAATGACGAAGTGTCGGAACAAGTATCGAAGATAGACGGGTACAATGGGGCCGCCACCGTCGTGCATTGTACATATATTTATGAGAATCTCACGATTTCTATATATTTGAAAGTTTATATTGCCTTATAATATATGGTAATGACTTGGAGTATTCCTCAAATATGAAGACTATATGGTAATGACTTGGAGAATGTATTCTCCAAGCATGAAGATTGAGATTGGAATATGTGAAAGTTTTGTTTATGGAAGTTATTTTCATAAACTTGTTTTGTACCCCATAAAGGCCTCTCTAACGTAGACTCCAAGATAACCGAAATATATATTATTGTTCCGCTTTTATTTTCTCGAGGTGAAAGAGTTTCAGAGCTTTTATCATTTATTGTAAAATAATGTTCGGAGTTGTTTATAAAACTCCTTAGCTGTACAACTGTTAACACCTTGTTACTTATTAATTTTGTTTTTTATTGTTTAATACATAGTAGACACATACTAGTGGATAGTAGCGTGGTTGTGAACGATAGGTGGTGGCCTCGACTTATAGATCTTTTAGGAGTAGAATAGGTGTTCAGAAAGATAATATCCCTATTTGTAATTCTTATTATCTAGTGAATTTCTTCACAAAGTGTTACCTCCCAAACAAGGCAGGCACGCCGTGACCGAATCAAGTATTATTTCAAGTATATTTTTACTGCATCGCTTGCTTCTATCGCCTTATCGCAGGTTGGATCCAAGTAAGCATCGACACCGTGTGTTAACACTTAGTTTCTCGTTTATGTTCTGTTATGTTCCTGGTAGTTCGAGTGTTATACCAACTGTTATAATTGTCATTTAACAAATAAGGTTTCTAAAGAAATCTATTAGTTCTATTTCACAATATCTATGAATTTTCACTAATCATAAATGGAAGAGATGCTTTTATTTAATTATAATTTGTCAACCATACCTTTAATTATTCTATTATTGGAAAAAGACCATTTTAGAAGTCATATTATTATCATCAATATAATTATACCTGCAAAGATTATCATGTGAATGCCAGCATTAAATTTCATTGCATCATTCTTTACACATTGGAGTATAACAACCGGGTTCTTTGAAGTATTTTTTGGTACAAGAGCTTTTATGAAAGCTTGTTAATAAGTGGGTTATAATTGAAGGAAGATAAACACTGTCGGTGGCATTTTTTAGTTTGTTAACTAGAGACAATCAATGATTCAATTAATCAATAATGTAGCACTCCAACTTAACATTCATTCATGAATGAACATTAAGTCCACGCAGGCACATCTCGGGCCGATATCGGGTCGCCTTTTTTATGTGCGCCACGTGACGGCAGCGTGGCTTCGATCCTCTCTAGCAAGAGTAAAGAATCGCTGGCCAATCTGCGGTCGTGTCTCGCAAGCCGCGGTTACCTGCCATGCCGGGCGCCAAGCAAGGGTGGCTACGGACCCGCCTCGAGGCACATCTCGGATAACCTCCCCACATCATGACAATATGAACGCTTCTTTCGTTAAAACGTATCAACGCATTTAATGAACGATTAACGACGACTTCATCGTTTTTATGAATGAACGATTAACATAAATTTAATGCTTCCCAAGTTCAGGTACATGTACACGAAAGAAATTATTAGTAAGAATACACTTATTTGCCATAGGAGAAATTTGGTAGAATAAGACAAATTAAGGAAATCATTAACAAAATAATATTCTCCTTTTTTTTCTTTGCAAAAATAATTTAGTCTATTGAGAGAGGTGTGTGTTATTTTTGTAAAGAAAAAAAGAAGAACATTATTTTATTAATTTGTACAGAAAAAAAAGGAGGATATTATTTTGTTAAGGCTAAATTTCATTTAGGCACCTGAACTAATAAAATTATTTCAAATAGGTACCTAAACATTTTAACATTTCAAATAGACACTGAGACGATTTTGCAGAGACTTAAACTTTTGAAACCATGACACCAAGTTGTTTGGAGGCAAAATCACCCCAAAAGTAGAATTGCCAAAACAACTTTCATTAAACTCAGTCACCTATTGTAATTAATCTAATCATATCTCATTTTAACCCACTCATCCCTATTATTATTTTTTTTAATTTAGAGACCAAAATTAAATTTCAAAACAACCCCATTATCTTCCTCACCCCCACCCCACCCTACCCCCAAGAATTAACCCAGAAATCAAGTTCACAGAGACAACCACTCTTATCATTCATACACTTAATTAACAAAAGTAATGCATAGAATCAATACAAAAATGCAACCTACAGTTCAAAATTTGCATTTGCAGTACTGTTGTGGAAGTGTGCCTCTAGATAAGGATACAATCCACCAAAAAATACTAGATATTAATTCAAAAAAATTAAATTATTATGCCAAAACGCATAATTATCATATAACATTAAAATCTCACAATATAAATATTTTTTATCAAACGATGCATATCAACACACGAACTGTAAATTCATAAAACTATAGGAGTAAACTGATTGTTGTTGTGTTATTGTGGGTAAACTATTGTCAATTTTCGAGTTGGTACATTTTCCTTGGCATTGCATGAGTGCCGGGGTCAGGTAGTGCGGGTGATGGGGTTCTCGGAATGTTATACGACACTCCAAACAGTGCTTTTGTAGCTATGAAACGACTAATTTATTCCCTGAAGCCCCTATTTTTAAGTGTAAAGTGGGTTTAAGTTACGCTGTGGTAAAATAGCCATTTCACTATTATTATTACTATTTCAAGATGTGTATATTGTTTCCCGAATGGGTTGAAAAGATTATTTTTGTAGCTCGTGGCCGAAAGACTTCAGATATTGCTTTTGGGGATTCATGCTGCCATCAGACAGTTTTTAAAGTATTCAAGACACCCCTCGAATCCCCAAGCAGTTCTCTTTATACTTTTTAAGTTGTCTACCAATTCCCGACTCCCATATACCTAATTTTCATTAATGAAATGACTATATTACCCCTTAAAATACACATCGAAATAAGCAGCAAATGACTATTTTGTCCCTCTAACACCAAAGCATGTGGTATGAAATGACTATTTTACCCTCCCCTATTTGCAAGTGCAGTAGAAGGCAAGCTTCATTAAAGACAAAATATCATTTCATTAAAATCAGATAGCTGTCAGTTCCCCCCACCACCTACCCGCCCACCCCCCACCTTTCACCTACCTCCACCACCTACCTGCCTCCACCCCCACCCCTACTCCTACCTCACAGCCCCCACACTCCCCTTACATTCCCCATCCCCTACCTCGCCTCCGCCCCAAATTACTTCCACTCCCCGCCTCCCGCATTCCATAACCGTTGCTTATTCTTTAACTTAAAAATTCAGACTTTGAAATCAATCCACTCACTCAACCCATCAAATACTGAAAATAACATATAGTTCTAAAATTCATTGAAGATAATCGGCCATCATCTAGTTGATTAGGCCTTAACTGCATAATCATGAGTTTCCACCAATACATTTTCGAAATTATAAAGGAATTATCTTTCAAATTTTCAGGTTTCCGGCCCCGTTTGGAAATCCAAAAAATAGTATCTTTTTGCTTTTTATTTTGTACATTCAACCACTACAATGAAAAATAGTATCTTTTGCTCTTATGATTTCTTTTTAAATTCCAAAATTGGTTCAAATTTACACAGCAAAAAATGTTTCAGATTTGGCGGAAATGTGAAATGTGAGGGACGCAACAAGAAAATCATCTATTTTCATCTTTCTTTATGTTTTCGCAAATCTTTCAAAGTGATTTGCCACCAAATTCCGTGTTTGGGCGTAGCCTTTAACATGTAGGCTGACGCTGCGCCCACTGGGCTTTTATCTTTCAATGCAATCATGATACTTCATGAATTTCATCTAAGTCAACGAGAAGTTGCATCGAGGCTTAATTGACCAGATCTTACCGGGCAAACTGGACGGTGTCATGGACTTCGATCTCTGCTTCCCTCCCACATGCAACCAACAACTTCGCAACCATTGTGGAGTTTCATCCTCTTTTACCTTGTTTTTTATTGATGGATCTGAGCCTTTGGCTTTCTTCTGTTTCGCTTCGCGGAAGAGTGATCTATGACAGTTAAGGATGTAAAGGGTAGTGCCATGGTGGGCAGGGCAAGGAAAGGTGTAGGCTAAATAATATATTTTTTAGCTTAAAACGATAATTTCGCTCTTAATGAAACTTTCTAACAACTATTAATTCTCCAAGAAATAGAGTGAGGCAAATAGTCATTTCAACACACTATACTTTAGTGTTAATGTATTTTAAGGGTAATATAGTCATTTCACTAAAATAAAATTACAGCCAGATGGTTTTAGGGTGCCAGACACTAAAATGATAAAGTACCGCCCTATAAGCTCGAAAGCAAGACACTTTCAAAAATAGTACATGGGCCACATACATTAAAACCAGAAGATTTTATTTCCTCACCACCAAGCCTTTTTGGTAATCGGCCACTCTGAATCTTTAGCGAATATTAGATTTAAAAATTCAATTTTTGTTGTATTGTCACTTGAACTTTTGCGAATTTTACCTCCAAAAAATTAATATTTTCAATATGATTAACTTGCCCTTTGATTAATTACTAATTAGAAGTCAAATGAAGTCAACATCTCAAAAATACGATTTTTAAAAAGTTCGTATTAAAAATACATCCTAAATACCTATTCGAGCCAGCCGAAATATTTGAAAGCGACTATTTAAAATATTTCTAGAGTTTCAGGTTCCTAGATGAAATTAAGCCTTTTGTTAATGATTTCCTTAACTTGTGTTATTCTACCAAATTTCTCTTTGCAATAGTTTAGAAGAAAGCGACTACCTTCAATATATTTCAATTTTTGTTATGAACTCACTAGGATCACCTGACACCGAATGCATCTCATTCTTCGAAACATAACTTCTATCATTAAAATCAACTGACATATAAGTTCATATTGTTTCATCATTAGGTACAAATCCATGGATTAGTTTTGACCAATGTCACCCATTTTTAGTTAGACAAATGTATAAATAAAAGTTGGTATCACCCACCGAGACACCAATAGGTACAAATCCAAATCGCTTTTGTAAGTTAAGCTTTCACATAAGTTCATATTGTTTCATCATTACATTTGTGTGTGGTGTGTGTGATTATTAGAGTGTTTTTTAATTTCTTCACTGAAGTTTATTTATATGGGTGACATTGGTCAAAACTAATCCATGGATGAAAATGTGTAATAAATATACTGTGAAAATTGTCAAAGAAATACAAGTAAAACTGAAGCTACTGATACAATGCATAATCACCCGGTCATTTCTTGTTTGCTTCACCATAATCTCCATAGTCGTCTCTGTCCTCTGATGCCCGTCGCTGGTAGTATCTGTAATAAATATACTGTGATATAATCTGCAATCAAATTTGTCAAGGCAAACAAGAAAGCAAGCTCAGAGTGGTATAGAAGGAAGCAATGAGTAATGACTAATGAGCAAATGACTTAAGCGATTTCTTTTAGTTAAAGGATACAAATGCATCCAACACGACACAGGCAGCAGCATCCAGCAACCAAGGCAGATTAGCTCTGATTTTATCCCATTCTGTTGTTCTAACAAGAATACTACACTCGTAACAAAGCAAAGTCAGGAAAGGGCGTATAATACTGAGTTAAGGTGAGCATGTATAGAGGAGCAAGTATGGAGAAGGAGAGGAAGAATTAAGAGAATGGTACCTTCCAACATAAGCTAAATTTGCAATGAGTGCAAAGATGAACATTAAGGGATTTAAACCCTGCAAGAGTTTAACTTTTTATGACAAAAAACCAACATGAGAGCTCATATTTGGTGTATTCGATGGAATAAAGTATTACCTCAACACTTCCACGCTTGATCTAGCAACAGACAGAGTGACAAGAATTAGCAAAGCATTAAATCACGATTTCATAAAAAATATATTGGATGTAAATAATACTTACGTTTAGCCATATTTGAGGAATCCGGCCACCCATATATATGGCAGCCATCATCCATCCTAAACACTGGCCAATAATGTAAGTCTCTGATGATCCAGAGTCTTGCCCATGGAAATGTATATCAATTAAGGTGTGAAACAGCATAATAAGATATTAGAAATCTTGTTAAGTAGGTATGATCACTCGCATACTTGCAAAAGTTTCCTCCCGGCGAGTCCAATAGACGCTTGCATTAAAGCATTGGACTGATGAGGCATGTTCAGAGCCGTAGCCAAAAACGTCCCATAGGCAGCCTAAAGAATGTCATTTGATGAATAAGCTTATAGTAATTCAAACAAATTAAATGCATAAATCGGAGGGTTTGACTTTTAAATCATATCAGCAAATATGGAACTCCTAAATTCGAAGAGTATGCCCAGAGTCTGAGTGGGTCATTGAAGGGCACTGTAAGAAAGTAATAAGATAAAATTATGGAGAAGGGTAGTGATTTATTTGGGACTTCCAACTATTTTGATAGGCATCTCAAAATTGTAGCTTCAGGATTTTTCTCTTGGTGCCAAATAACATTGCGACACAAGTTTGAAAAAAATGAAAAGAATAAATAGCACTTCAACGAACAGTGGAACAAACCTCCAACTCGTTGAACAAAAGGAGAAATAGGCACTTACAGAACGAGGAATCGGCGTAGGTTGTGAGGAACTATTAGATGATATAGTGGAAGGCCTATTAGTTTCCCCCTCGTCATCTGAGCCAGATGAAGAGTCATTGATTCTCACAGCAGAAGGACCACTCAGAACGGGCCACAGATTAGACCGTGCGGGAGGGGTTGCACTTCCTGCCAATGATCTCGCTGACCTGCCAAGTTCATTCTTGTGAGTGTTCTTGTGGACATATTGACTGGGACAACAGTTCTAGCAATTAAGATACTTTAAAATAGAGAAGGTAATCAATTCTCACTATCAATTCAGATCCAAAACATTACTTTACCTTCAAATTATGATGGCATGCTCACCTTTTGCATAGTCATTACTACTATTATATCTCTTTAGAATATACTCCATAACATATATATGCATTCTGTTACTGTTTCTGTTAAATTTTTTATGAGAGGTTGCGGCTGTGGTATAGGGAAAGTGACGGTTGTGATGTGACAAAAAATACTAACCACTCAAGGAACACCTAAATTGTGTGTAATAGAAGGTTTAGTTCATTTAAAACTTCATGGCTGATTAATTGAGTTATCAATATCAGAAGAAGATCTCTAAAATCAGTATACCAAGTTAAATGTATATCATGCAGAACCTTATTGATAAGGAAAGGTACCAACACTCTATCTATATGATCTTGACTTCTTGTATCAACAAACTAAAAAATTGAATAAGTTTTGACACTAAATAACTTAACATTTTAGCATGAAAATATGCAATGATATAGTTTTCAAATGCATTGTAGTAAGGGCATATAAGTTACAAAAAATAAATATATAAATTGAATGAATATTAAGGTAAAATACTAATGTCACTTGTATTATGCATTGATTCTGTTTCTTATTATGCATTGAACGATAGCTAAAATGGATGGCAAGTTTTACTTCTTAGAAACTCACAAAAAATGTTCTGTTCGAGTTCTCCATTTCTTGTAAGTCGCATCTTGACTTGTGTTTATAATGTATGAAACCCTAAGGCCAAAACCTATAACTACTTCACATACTGGCGTCTGACGGTGTGTACTATACATGAGGTTAAAATGGATGAGAAATATAACTGTTTAGATTTCTAAGGCCACCATATGTAGAACATGGCATAGGATATTTAATATCATGAAGGCGAGTACAAGATTATCATGCGTTTTAATAGGATTTGGTATAGTTGTTTATCATATTTGGAGATTTTGATGAATGATATAAAATGTAATAAGGTTGATAAAATTGGGGAAAGATCACATTCAAATGAATATAACATCTCTAATAGTGCAAAACTAATTTCTCCAAAAACACACTCGTATTATTATTCAAAACTAGAAATGTACCCACATGTAATAGAACTCTGTCCGGGGTGACCCTTTGATACTGTTGCCTCTGCGATTAGGTATTGGAACCCCTGATTCATCCGTCTTCAATATTATCAGAGGTCGTTTAACTACGTCCTCAACCTAACACAGATTGCATCTAAGTTAGTCCAATATCAAAGAATGCATAACAATCTAATATAAAATGTTACTTGATTACTTAGACTCCACGTCCTATGGAATCAAATATTTTATATTCTCTAGCTCTTGGATATAGTGCAATAAATCAAAATTGTTCATTACACAAGCTACACTTCTTACGATTGTGAAGTATTAGATAGTTATTACACTTCATGTTGGGTCAATTCAGAAACAACCACTATGTTATGACAAAGGTCAGGCTACATAGAATACGACCCCACCCTCCCTTATCCCGCTTGGGCGTGAGCCTCATTAGTAGTGAACGAAATCATAGAAAATGTTTAAACAACCCTCAAACCAGATTGACAAATGGCAAAGAAACCATGTACCTCTTCTTGTAAGTGGTGTTTTTTAGTCTTCCTCAAACATTTGTAGAAGTAATCATAATAGAAGCTCTGCAATACTAGTACAATAGTTGTAACTGTGTAGAGCTGAAACAAATTTGCAGGGAAAAAAAACAGAAATTGTTAGTTATATTAATTACAACATTTGCTGAATAAAATTAATAAAAATGAAAAATCACTCAAAACACAAATATAATACTATCTCCATTTTTTTTATTTGTCCTTTTAGCCTAAATTTTTTGTTTCAAAATAATTGTCATTTTAGCATAATAAATTGTAATTTTACATTTTGTACATTTTGAATACTTTTTCTCTTTAAATTATCAAGCAAGTAATGATATAGTTTGAATTGATTGTCATTCTACATTTTCAATATACCTTTTTAACTACTTTTATTTTTCTTATTAATCTAATGGCTAAAACGAGAAAAAAAAAACGGAAGCAGTATTTTGTATTACCATAGCAGTGTAGAGTTGAGTAGGCAACTGCATAACAGAAACAAGATGAATTGAAATCAATTATATAAATCAAGAAAAATGAAAAAAGTAAACTTTTTTTCTGTGTAAATCAAGGAATACTAATACTAGTAAGGAAACTATTATCAGAAAGCTCACAGTAGCAGGCTCCAAAATGCAACCAACCAAGTTGAACACATCACTGTACCAAATTGAAAGTCCAAAAACAATTTAGCATCATATTATATACATACCCAACAAATAAAGAAAACATTTTCAATGATATTATACCAACAATTGAGCATAATATATATACATACATATACAAATAAAGATGACATTTTTAATGATATTATGGTGAAAAAAAAAAACGAACCCAACAAATAAAAATGACATTTTTAACGATATTACACCATAAAATTTTAGCATAATATATACATACATATAAAAATAAAGATGGTATTTTTAATGATACTATGGTGAAAAAGAACAAACCCAACAAATAAAAATGACATTTTTAAGGATAATACAATAAAAATTAAGCATATATATGTATGTATCCAACAAATAAAGATGACATATTTAATGTTATTATACCCAACAATTTATATATATACCCAACAAATAACTACCACATTGTTAATAATATTATGGTGAATAAGAAACAAACCCAACAACCCAAGTGAGAAGGAACACAATGGAAACTCCTTGACTTGATTTTGTCCCAAAATTAGTGACAATTTGTGGGATTTCTGCAACTGCCCAACAAAACAAACTAACAAGACCAAACCCAAATGAGAAATAGTCTTTTTGGTTACATAAACAATCTTTGAAATAGGTTTGAGCCCATCCAAGACATGGCTTTTGCTCAGTGAAACAGTAGGAAATTTGATTCTCAGTTGAAAGATTCATTTCATATAGAGAGAGAGAGGGTGGGGGGAAGTGGACAATAGTTTTGGGACAGTGAGCTAGAAGTTGATAAATGGGTTGTTATAAATGCAGCAGCTACAAGGTTCTCAGTTCTTTGTCTTTGTGTAGTAAGTGGATGATTATTTTTGTGTTTAATATTGAATCAGTAATTTCGAGATCTTCATTTAATTTAAATATTTTCCTCTCGAATATCAAAAACTATTAAAGGATCAAGAAGCGACTTCAAGCAGATCTCTTGGGCTTTTCCTTACTAAGAGATAGTGCTCGAATTTCTTCCTACAAATAACCCCATCTCGCTTTGCCATTGGTAACTATCGCACATTTCCATTAATTGGCGTGACATCACGCAATTTAACTTTACAGAAATTTTAAGTTCATAACAAGATAATCGGTATTCAACCTTTGCTTCAGTGACCAGGATCATGTTGTTGCTTTTTTAGGTCTATAAAGAATGAAAATGGGTTGTTCTTACTACTTCTTTAGAGGATTTGAGAAGAACAAATTGTTATTTTGTTTTATTTACTGGCCAACTGTTAGGTCTTCAGTCTTGTTTTCAATTTCATCGTGAAATAATCATTATTTGTTGTATCTGTTGCTCACCATCCTTAATCTCGATTAGGGTTGGTGATTGTTTGATAATATAGATTGGTAATTACCACAAACAAAATTTGAGATTTTATTAGAACACCAAGAATTCGGGTTAGTATGTTGCTATATTTGATGGTCGTCAAACACGTTTAACTTTGGAGTTCTTGGGAGTTGAATTTCTCGAAGAAAAAAATGTGGTTTAATCTCGTTTGTCAAATCATATCAATTTTATCACATCACCCATTTTGAATTGAGAATTACTTCTCAGGGCTAAAAAAAAAATTGTATTACATCATTTTAACTAGTGTTTATATTTTTTGAAACGAATCTTTGATCATGAATGCTTTCTTGTTTTCTATTTTAGTAAATATAAAATTGATATAATTAGATCAGATTTACAAAAAAACTTATTATATTTATTTATGTAATGTTTTATAAGTAAAAAGATAATTCCTCGTCAAAATTTTATATCAAAATTCTAAAATATCAATTAAAATAATATAAATTTGGTTCTATTAGAGATATAGTAATGTTGGTGCTAAAATATCACTTATCTTATTTTATTTTTTTCACTAACAAAATAAAAACAAACAAAAAAAAGAATTGTCACCACTAACATCCATTAACTTTGCATTGGCTGGAATATACAAAATAAGAAATAATTCTCTGCGATGATTCCAATTTAAATTTCATTTTAAACTCCCTAAGTAAAAAAAAGATAAATCTCTCAACCTAGGATTCTTATGCTATTCATGTCTTTGAGCCACACGCACAAGTGAATCATGGACAAGGTTTAACCTAATTAATATACAAGTTCTCCGAATCAAGTATCAACACACATACAAAATTGCTTATAGAAGGAGCTTCTGAACTCCACACCGTTGGGTATCATGGGTCAAAATATCACAACAAATTTCATCGCCTTTTAACAAATGGGAAATGCATTACCAAAATAACTCTCTAAGTAGATACCAGGTGTGTTTGGAGCTTGATTTATGTGTTTCCATGAATGCATTGATGTAGGCGGTGAGGTATTTATTGTGAGTATTATATATCCTTCCTTATATGATACCGTTTTCTTAAAACATTCAAAACAGAGTCATAATAATGTACTTTTCCAATTCGAAATCGTCACACTTGGTAAGTAATTATTTAGTTCTTATTATATCTCATAGATTGACATCCAGATTAAGAAATGAATTTGTTTGAGTTATTTATTGTCAACTAATAATCATTATTTTAATATAGCACATTAGTCTTTGAAATTGATGCAAATATTATAGTATGATTTTCAAAAAGTGTTTAATGTTGCATATTTTATTTCTGTTTTTAACGTCTAAAATAATGATGAATATGCAATATTTATTATTTATTTGGACCAAATTGCACTTATATGTACAATTTCAAGGATTAAATATGATATACTACCATTTACTGAGATAAAAGTGCGTGTAACTTAACCACATTTACTGAGATCATATCTCCAATTAACTCACAATTTGGTGGCCAAATTTGAATGACAAGTAGTGGGAATAGATGTTGGAGAGCTCTACCTTATAAAGAGGGATGTTTTCGTTCAAGTTGGTTTTTTTTCAATTTTTTCTTGCAGGAATCGATTCTATCGATTTTTTTAAATACACATACTATTTCAGCTTTTGAATCGGTTCCGCTGGGTCGGTTATGCTTAGTGGGTTCGGGTTTGGCCGGCTTCTCGCTATAACAATAAATATAATACTCCGTATAAAAAGTTCGTGGATTTCAAATTAAAATAAAATACACATAAATTTAGGGCGCGATCATACTAGCACTAGTGCACCGATCCCATCAAAATTCGGGTTAAGCGTTGCCTGGGGCGAGAGAATTTGTAGCATTTTGTGACCCCCGAAGCTCTCGTGGTTAAACCCCTTAAGAAAGAGAAAGAAAATAGACATAAATTTCAACTACATACACCAAATGCATGATATAACCGTAGACAGTCGTCCGAGCAGATTGCTAACTAGCTAATTACTAACGGATTGTTTCAACCACATGCACAATAATCTACCCCATATATAATACACCAAGGGGGGAATTAGCGGTTATATTGAAGCCCCATGTTCTATCAATATGAAGCCCATGATCTCTTGAAATGGTTACTTCTCCACTATTAAAGGCATGTAACTAACTACATGTTTTTTTATATATTATACCTAAAATTGGTCGGTTATTTATTTTAAATATTATCAAATGATGGTTCTAGCATAATGGTCATAAACATTGTTTTCTTTTCACATGCAGGCTGGTGGAATCTATGTAAAAATTGTTGGAAATCAATGACTGATTCCATTTATTACTGTCGTGACAATTATGTGATTAATTCATTTACCAAATAAGTTAAAATGTGATTATCGAATTTAGTGTTCAACTTTAGTAATTGTATAGCTACTAGTGTGGGTTCTCATGATAATTTAATGCGCGAGTTTTATCATAGATCTTAATTATTAATCGTTATAATAATAGTAATTGGTCAATTATTATTATTATACAACTTACTATTATCCGAGCCTGTGGGCGTCACACACATACAATGAAGTTGAGTTATATTTCATGTATGAAATTAAGATAATCATATAATTGAGAAATGTATTTCAATTACAAGCGGTTCTACATTTTATGTAGAATATCGACGAATAAATGTAATCAATTCAAATAAATTATTTTAACGGTTCGAAGTAATTTATATTCACTGGCCAATCTGAAAGATTATTGATATTGACTCATTACCAGCTTACCAAGCTACCAAATAGTTCTAACTCATTGCCATTAAACTCACAGTGTCTTAACGAATCAATAAAGTTAATCTAGTTAAGCTTACTTAACGGGTCGCTTATCGGGCTTGCTTTTAACCAGTCTCTATAGTAAGCAAACTTTGTGGGTTTTCTACACAAAAAATTTATTAGAAATAATTTCATCAAAACCCCAAAAGCAGCTCACTATTTTAAATTCTCCCAAGAATTTGGGATTTTTGGTTTTGTTCACTACAATAGCATAAATCGTTCTCGATTCAACCTCCCCGTCAGGGACCAACCAGAGATATCATACGATTGATATTGCAACAAGGAGCCTGGAGAAGCTCAAATTCATTTCCATGACTCAAGCATTGAACTTGAAGTAATTTTATTCACGTAACGTAAGATTCTGCTATTCAAGTATCGTAAATATATGTTTTTTGTTTCAATAACGAGTATGCACTTAAGATCCCTTTGTGAATTATGGAATTTGTATTTATACTCATATATTCATAAAGTAGTTTTTCCATCGGCAAGTAATGTAGAGCCAAATTAAAGTTTGCCTTTTACATTATTTATTTTGCTATTGCTTATTTTACTAATTCTTATTTTATTAATTTTGCTCATATATTTACCGATAAATATATTACGGTAATAAATCACCATGCTTCGATTATTGATTTTACACATGTGTTACAAGTTTACAATGATGACATTTCTATTTTGTTCATAGATTTTGTTTCATAAATTAAAAGTACGATTTAATTGGTTTGCTTCTCAAAACAGTTTTGTAAAATGTGTTTGAGGCATGTAAATGTTTGTAAAATTAAAACTAATTTTTTATAGAACCCAGATAGCACTTTAGAAGATACCCATTAAATTTCATAATTTTTGGCTTTTTTGGGCAATTTCAAACAATTGAGATTTCTCGACTGTTTAATTAATAATTAAATATGAAAAATTTATTTTAATGAATCCACCAGTGATTTATTCAAGAAAATTATGAAGTTTAACCTGTTCAATTTCATAAATTTTAAAAAATATAAAGCCTCAAACGGCTTTACAAATGGAATTAAATTAAATCTAAAAACCGAAAGTTAAATATGGTATTATTACTATAATCGCCGATCGATTCTCCGCGACTTCTACTGGCGCCGTCCGGTGTCGGATCGCGATTTGGTGCCAAAATGACGGCCGGATCTACCTACACGCTGGTGCCAAGACGTGTCGACGACGACCGCCGAGGTCGGTCGCCCGAGCCCATTATGACGCGGCGCCTTTAATTTGAAAAACGCTTAATTCCGAATTTATTCCTTATTTTTGCCTTCAAAATTACGATCAGTTATATTTCGGCTTTTATTGATTATTTTTCATTTTAATCACCTAATTAATTGTAATTAATTGATTATTTTTCATTTTAATTAATGGCACAATTATTAATTGACACATGTATTTATACCGAGTTTATATTAATTAATTTTAATATAAAATTACATGGATTAATTAATTTGATAATTACAAACATGCGCTTCCAATGCCATTTAAAATATTTATTAAGTTCATTTATATGATTTAATAAAGTGCCTATATTTTGTAACGGGTGGATTGAAATCTGAGGTATATAGATACGGCCCATTTATTTATTTTTCGGTCTCAAGGAATCAGTAATGTTGTAAATGACCTTCGAAGTCATATTTTTTTTGTATTTATTTATTTATTATTTTACCCATGTGCCTCGCAAAGTTCGCCTAAGATGGGTTAAGATATAAATATCAGAATGTCAGTTATATCAACATCATTTCACTAGCGCTGGACTCGATGGATCCAAGTACAAGATACAAGAATCGACTTATGTTAGTATTTGATAAATACTTGTATAGGTTCTAGGGGCCATATCGTATATCTTTTAACGTGATTACTTGTTTTATTTTTTCATGTCAGATGTATTACTTGATTATGTACTAGTAATTTATTTAGTAAATAAAAACAAAGTAATAATAATCTCACCAATTAAAATTTAAGTATCAGTTTATTTTAAAGTTGTGCAATCAATCAGATCAATCGGGCACACCGTGATGGCAAAAGTTACAATGTTGCATTTTGATATGACAAACGGATCATGTCAGTTGATTTCCACTAACGCTGCTGGCTTTCGATGATCAATCCAAGTAACACTTTGCTTCTAATTGGTATGCTTAACCGGTTTTCTGAGATAGAAATATTGCAGCATCTGTAAGAGACGCTAAATAATACGTTATTATGTGTAGTTTTTACATAATTGGTCGACAACCTACTATTATAACTGATTCAAAAATGCAAGAGGCCGCTGCTTGAATTTAAGCGTAACGGGCGCTGAGATACTAATATATTTCCGTGAGATTTTAAGTATTAGTATTTACTTTACAATTTATTTTGTAAGTGTTTTTAGTACGAGAAGCTATCGAGTCTCTGGTTATTTTATTTACTTATTCTTGTAGAATTAATATGGCTACCACTATCAAGTATTCCTAAGAACTGCTTTCGCCAAAGACTTGAAAAGGTGTTCAATAACTCGAATTTTGACGAAAGTGGTCTCAAACTTGAGAATCATTCTCAAGGAAGAGGACCGACACGTGTTTAACAACAAGTGCTCCCCGAAACCTAATGATAGTGCTCCCATCGGTGGATCCCACAAAAGTATGTCTCGACGCTGGTGGATGTCCAATGTCCATGCTACAATATGGAACCTTCTGCTCCAAATTCAATATGAAAAGGTGGCAAGATATGACATATACCGCAACTTGAGGAATTATTCTCAAAGGAAGAAACGGTAGATATGACACCGTCTGCGGCTCGTGACAGCTAAGTCGGGAACGATGGTGCCGCAATCCCTCATATCATTAAATGATTGGCTCGTCGATCGACTAACGCCTGGGCACCGTTGTTTCCAAAGAACCGGGCAAGGATCTCATCCCAAGCCTCTTCTGCATTGGGCCTCTTCATTTGTCATGAACTTCAATATGCACAAGTTTGAATTATCTCTAAACGAACTGCATAAGATGATCACGAATGCTGAGACGAACTCGGTAAAAGACTAAAATTTATTTCCTTCGCTTTTGCATGTCCAAAACAAGAAGAAATTCAAGAAGAAGAAGTTTACCGGGCAAGGCCAAGGGTTCTAGTAATCCCCAAGGTTGCCGGGAAAGGAGGAGCTGTGAAGGATGACAAAGTACACATTATTTAAACTCCGGTCACCGGAAGCTTCCACCAAGAAGTTCACAGATGATAGGGAAATAATGGTCTTAATGCACGCCTCACCCTACGTATTTATGTTGGCTGGAAGTTTGTACAACTTCTAATTCTACCAGGCTAGACACCGGTTGCGGTTCTCATATTTGTCGTAATATCCAGAACTCAAGCCAAGTATAAGACTCGAAAAGCATGGGAAATGGATCTGCAGGAAAATGGCGCGAAGGTCGCCTTCGCAGTAGGATCCATTAGTTTAAATTTGCCCGCGGGCCTTGTTTTGAACTTATCACCGGTTTACTATGTACCTGCAATTTGGTGAATATTATTTCTATTTCTTTTTTGAATAATGATGGTTTTTCATTTTCAATGTATCCCGATGAATTTAGGATCACCAGAAGGGGTAGTATTTGGTACCGCCTCCCTTCAAAAATGGCTCATACGCTTTGTATTATTAATCACTTAGCCTATAACATAAACTTAAAACGGAATAAGCCTAACGACTTAAACCAAAACATACCTATGGCATTGCATTAGGTCACATTAATCTAGAACCGAATCAAGAAACCTTAATTCATGAATACTTGAAGGGTTTCGATTATGAATCATACGATAAGGCCAGCCTTACCTTTCTCGGGGCAAATGACAAAAATGCCTTTCCCGGCTTAAAACGAAAGTGGCAAAAGTTGATTTTATTGGGGATCATACACACCGATGTATGCGGCTTAAATTTAACACATCCGCAAAGAGGGAGGTTATAACTACTTCATTACATTTAATGTGATGACTACAAGATACGGTTTTGTGTATCCGATGACACAAACAAAGAGTCCTTTGAGAAATTCAAGGCATAAAATGAAGTACAAAACCAATTGAACAAGACAATAAAGATTCGTCCGATAGAGTATAGAGGTGGAGAATATTTAAGCCACGAAGTTCAATACTCATCTGAGAGTGTGGCATTGCTTTCACAACTCACTCTGCTAGAACGCTACAAAGATAACGGGGCGTCCGAAAGTGAGAAATCGAACCTTCTTGATACGGGTTCGGACGGCGACAGCCTATCTCATCACGCTTAATTTCTGGGGATATGCACTTCTAAGCACGGCACTTACCTTAAACAGATGTCCAACCAAGTCACAGATAAACTCCCCATGAACTGTGGTTTGGGAAGATTCCTAAGTTGGGTTTTCTCAAGATTGGGGTCGCCAAGGCTTAGCTGCTAAGAGATAAAAAAAGATAAACTTGCCCCCAAATCCGATAAATGCCATTTCAGGATATCCAAGGGAAACAGCTTGGTTACTTTTCTACCCAAGCATGAGAATAAAATCTTCATTAAGAATGTGAGTATTCTCAAAAGGAATATTTATCCGTATGACTGTAAGTAACGGTGTTCATCTTAACGAAGCTCAAGTCGATGAAGTCAATGTCGATGCATCTAATGCAGACACACACCACAAGAATTGAACCTCTTCATAGAAGACTCCAGCTTGGATCCATAGGAAACCTGTGGAAGAACCAACCCTCAGGGGAGATCCAATGTTGATCGCCACGAACCGTAGCTACTGCATTTGGCCAAGCTTTCATCATTGAAAGCGACGAGCCCACTTCTTACAAAGAAGCAATGAATAGCAGTGAAGCCGATAAATGGTAAATAGCCATGAACTGGTGATGGATTCTATGTACCAAAATGAGGTTTGGTCCTTGTTGATTTATCACTAAACGCTTCTATTGAATGTAAAATGGTTATTTAAGAAGAAACATTATAAAAGACGGAAACGCTGATGTTTTCAAAGCTGGGATCAGAGCGAAGTTGCTCAAACAAGTTCACGGAGTGGGACTATGACGAAACTTACCTGGCCGCTGGCTATGCTTAAATCCATCCGATAATCTTAGCCATTGCTGCATTTCATGACTATGAAATATGGCAAATGGATGTAAAGACCGCTTTCCTGAATGGAAATTTAGAGGAAGATGTGTACATGGTACAACCTCCAGGCTTTACATGTCCTAAAGGACCTAAGAAGGTATGCAAGTTGCAAAAGTCCATTTATGGTCTTAAGCAGGCATCCCGCAGTTGGAATCTACGTTTTGATGAATCAATCAAAGAGTTTGGTTTCATCAAGAACGAAGAAGAATCTTGTGTATACAAGAAGGTAAGCTGAGCATGATCATTTATAGTCCTCGTATAATGATGACATACTTATCATTGGAAACAACGACTTCATTAAACTCCGCCTCAAGGATCAGCGTGGAAAAATGTTTCAATGAAGGACTTAGGCCAATCACAATATATACTTGGTATAAAGATCCACCGAGATCGAGCCAGAGGCCGATTGACTTGACGATACTTATGTGAATAAGTAACGCAAAGGTTCAACATGGCAATTCCAAGAAGGGCAATCTCCCCATGAGACATTGAGTTCAACTCAGCAGAGCACAAAAAACAGCCCCCACTACTAGTGCCGGTATGAACAAACGGCGACCGCACCTTACGCTCGCTATAGGGTCCATCATGTATGCCATGTCAGGCACTATACCGATGTGTCTTACGCACTAAGTGTAACCAGAGATACCAAGCTAATCCAAAGCGAAAGCCACCGGATTATGTTGAAGTACATCTTAAGCATTCAGAATAACTAAAGATGCTTTCTTGGTATGGTGGAGAGATGAAGAGTTAGCAATGATGGCACACCGACGCCAGCTAAACTCCGACAGTATTAATTTACTATCATTCCAGCCCGGGTATGTATTTTGTCTCAAATCTGGTGAGCAAGATTGAGGAGTTCCAAATGTAGTACCGTTGTCGATTCTACCATAATTCGAGTACATCGCAGGTCTCAAGCCGCTAAAGAAGCATGTTGGATAAAGCAGTTCGTGATGTAACTCGTGTGGTACCTAGCATCATAGACCAAATGAGTTGCTTGTAGACAATATCGGGGCAATCGCCAAGCTATGCAACCCCGAGCACATCACAAATCCAAGCGCTGCATCGTAAAGTATCACCCGATTAGAGAGATATGCTCGATAGGAGGGTGATGTCAAAGTATGTAAAGTAGAAAACAGAGGCTATCTAGCTCTAATTTCTTTACTAAACCACTAAGTCGCAAAGATGACAGCATGCAATGAATATAGGTCTTGTAAACGTATGCCCAGCTGCGTTACGTTGTTGGGAGTCAGATGTATTTATTGTGGTTACGTGAACAAATATTTGAATATTATTAAGTTTATATTTTAATATATTTGTTTTCATATGTCTATATGTTTAAATTTACATATATATAATATACATGTAGTGTATTCTACTTTTGTTTTGTTAAATCCCTGTACATTTCCATGCTCTCTGTAGAGGTGCAATAATTTAACCTGCTAATTACATCTCTCTTCTGCCTCGTAAACATAGGATAAATAAAAGGCTCTAATGATGTCGATAGTTGCATGACAAAGATCATACGACACTAATATGGTATTTTGACAGCGATCAAGATTGATCACGTTAGCCTCTGTACTAGATCAATACTGTGGCCGCCGGTCCGGGGCGACTGGGAGTCGGGTAATGCATCAAAACGAATTCATAGAAGATATGTATATTTGTGTCTTATGATATTTGTTTAGAATTTTAGGTTCATTTTCAATTCTTAGACTCATTTTATATATGACTATCCGTGTTATAAAAAACTCAGACTTTGACTATGATCAAACGCCTCATCAAGCCGGGATTATAACGATATGTCGGGTCACAATGTTGAAAGTAATGATGATGCTGATATATCGAGGATTTGTCCGTCCTGATATACAGCATCTCTCAGCCTCACATAGTCGGGTAATCGACTGGGTTTACGGACGCCATAAATGCTTATTCAGCCTATACCGAGTAAAAGAAAGGCGGGGCGCTCATGACACACTTCATGGTTAGCCTACTTACTGTAGATCGCGTGATAAAGGAATTGAAGATAATCGCCCAAGGGCGTTTTGCAGAGCTGAAATCACCCAGAATTGATTCCATTTATTATGCCCGCTGACAATCAAGCAGACAATTCATTTAACAAATAAGTTAAAATGCGATTATCGTAACTTAGTGTTCAACTTAGTAATTGTATATATTACTAGTGCGGTTCCTCATGATAATGGGGCGGTTACGAGCTTATCAAGTAAATCTTTTACCATTAATCGTTATGCAATAATAGTGTCGGTCAATTATTATTATTATACAACTTACTATTATTCGAGCCTAGAAGGTCGCTAATACATACAAAGGAAGTTGAGTTATATTTCATGTATGAAATTAAAGAGAATCGTATAATCGGTAAAATGTATTTCTCTAATTGGCGCGGTTCTACATTTTATGTGTAATATCGATTGAACAAAATAGAATCAATTAAATAGTTATTTAATTGGTTCTATAATTTTAGTATTTATCAATAACTTGAAAGATTATTGATATCACCATTACTATTTAATTAAGCTAATTAAATAGTTCAACTTCATTAGCAACTCATTAGCGCCTTTTAAACGAACTAATAGAGTTAACGAGTCGTGTTCTAATACTTACCGGCCGCGATCGGGTTTGTTTTAATCTAGCCTGAGTATAAGAAAACTTTGGGTTTTTTCAGACAAAAAATTATTAGAAATAATTTTCATCAAAAAACCCTAAAGTAGCGCCCTCAAGCTTCTAAATTCTCCCAAGAATTTTGGGATTTTTGGTTTGTTCAAATTATTACTAGCATAAATCGGTTCTTGATTCAACCTCTCCCGAAAGTGACCAACTAGGTGATATCATACGATTGATATCGCAATGCGAGCCGGTGGAAGTCAAATTCACGCTGTGAATTTGAAGATGTGGAACTTTAGTGGAATTTATTCACGCAATGTAAGTACTCATTTATTCATATATCAGAAATATATTTTTTGTTTAATAATGTAGTATGCACTTTAAGATCCTCGAATTATGTAATTTGTATTTATACTCATATATCCATAAAGGCTTTCCATCAAAAAAATATCATTGTTCTGATTTTTTGTTTCAACATGTTCCATTTATTCTAGATCACTGTTGAATTATATAATATTTTGTTTGTACAATATGGTATATGATTATATTTTCATGTTTGAATTTTGAGTTATTTGCTTCTTTTTTTCATATTTTATGTTTTGCGACTGACTACAAATAAATAAACAGCATAGGTTAAACTGTGCTCAAATGACTAGCACTGACTAGACTGTCCTCAACCTACTAGTAGATATAGCTCCTCAAATAGATTACTAACATAGGCATAATAATATTGATTACTAACAAATACTTTCAAACATTGACCAAATACATGATTTCAAACTAAAATAGAGTATTCATCATTTCAAACTAAAATAGTTATAAAATAAAAATATCACAAATATAAATATTTTAAACAAGATATATATACTCGGTTCGGTCGGTTTCGGTTCGGTTTATGCTAAAATATAAACCGATTAATTTTTGTCTGTACAATTTTTTTTCTTACCAGTTCGGTTCGGTCTCGTTTTTCTCCAACCAAATCGGTAAAAATTTGGTTCTGTTCGGTCGGTTTTTTCGATTTGAATCGTGTAACTGCTAGATATATTTTATTATTTATAGCCCAATATAATAAAATCTCTTTGGAAACCTATCTGTGTACAAAAAAGATTTATCAAACGATAGAGGTCCAACTACGCCTATTGCCTCAAACGGATCACACCGCTGAGATGCGTGACTTGGATTCGGGTGTAGCTTGGGACTCGACTGACTCGAATCTGGATGAAGCGCCTCAGATTGAGGCCGATTTCAGGCCCGGACCAAGCATGCGTGATTCCTAGTCGACGATTTGTGTTTGGATCGTTATGTGATCCTAAGCCGATTTGATTTGTGCCTCACCTGATGTGAGATCGAGGAGTCCGATCAATACGATCCTGCATCGGATAAGACTTATTCTCTTTTGGAGACTCTGGCCTTTGACTCGCTGGCGGTCCGAACCGGTGCCCATAGCAACGTATACCGTATGGTCAGTTCGACTTGATTTTTGGTAGCTTAGACTCGAGCCGGGACTTAGACTATGTGTCTAGTTGTGAGTGCCTTAGCACTCGATCTCGGCAAATGGGATTGAGTTCACTTTCTTAGTAGCTGCATTCTCGAGCTTCAAAATATCCCGGTAGATATGTTTGTTTATCACAAGAGGCCTTTAAATACCTATTCCGTGTTTCTTGATGTATAGACAGGGCTATGCAACTTATATCCCGCCTATGATTTACTATGTAGGCCTTGAGGCTTAACTTATGTTGATTTGATTTATGAGATCCGAATGATCACCCCACGCTTTTTGGATGTTAATTCCCGAAATTATCGCGCTTTGTGCAGTAATTCAACCCTTTTACCTTGCTTTTAGGCACCTATTTCTGCAATGATGAAGAATTTAGTGTTCTTTTCTCCGCTCTTCAATTTAGGCATCTATTTTGGTTTATAAGTTGAAGATTTCGTGGTTTTTTACTCCATTCTTGGCTTTGAGGAGCATATTTTGGGTTTGGGTGGACGTAAGATCTAAATAGCTTTTTGCCTCTCCTGTGGGAGGAGTCAAGATTTATGTGTTTTGTGGTGGTTCTGTGGTGTTTTTTCGCTTAAAAGCAATACCTTTGTGCTCTTTCACAAAGAATAACGCAGAGTTGTTTTTATGTAAATTTTTGTCAAGAGCTTTTGTTGTATTTTTTTGTCAGTAGATGATGATTTCCCGCTATAATAGGAGTATTTATAGGCTGGGCTCTCTTCTCGATTGGTTGATCCATGATCCCTACTCAAGCATACGGGGTTCGATTCTTTAAGTCAAACACATTTTCATATTAGCCCAAACTCTCGAGTCTTTGTTTTAAACCCGTTTCTTTTAGAGTCTTCATTTTAAGCCGCTTAAGCTTCCGAACTTCCATTTTAGGGCCAAAATAGCTTAAATTAATGTAATAAAATTGAGATTTTCGAGCCCAATTTTAATTTTGACATTTAATTAAGCTATTTTCTGAATTAAGCTGAGTTAAATTTTAGGGTTAATTAATGTATAAAACCCTAATTTCAACTTCGATTAATGTTAGGGGCTTAATTCCCAAAAACCCTTATCATTCTACACATGTTCGATTGTCATTAGAACTTGAATCGAACCCTAATTGTCACGTGTATCTCGTGTGATCAATTTTTTTATTTAATCAATTTTATCGATTAAAATAAATCCAATTAATTAAAATGATTTAATTAATTTTCGACTATCTACAAATCGAATCTATAACATCCCTACCTATAGACATAGATTTCTTAGAAAACTTCATTGATTTCTTATAAAACCTCTTAAAAACAGTATATTAAAATTATCCCCATAGGATGGAAATCAAAATTGTTCTAGACCATACAAATGCTCGTCGAGGTAGAGATCAGGTAGATTGATTTATTTATCGAGCAATTATTGGATTATCCAATCCTGCAGACATGCAGTAGCACATGAGAAGAAGACAGAGTCAAAATCATTACGATCCTATCATCTGTTTCAAGTAGTGGGTCGAAATCATTATTAGAATGTTTTTTTTTTCAATAATGCTGGAAACGACAATGAGACGCCTAATATCGGCGACGTTTTGCTGCAAGCTGGAGTAGTGTTGTGATAACTGATAAGACATGTGGACAAGTGTGCATACATGTGCCAATAGTGGTGAATCACCATGCCTATCTCCTCAAAATAACATCATTTATCAATTGATACATATTTATTTTATTTTATGCATATTCTTGAAAATGTTCATTGTGTCCACTTATATTTTGAAATAGAAATTTGGTTTATCGTCAACTCATGAGATATTTATACAACTCGTGAGATATCTACACTAGAAGAGAACAGAGATACCCAACTAAACTTAATAAACTCGAATAGAAAATGAGTTGTTGAACATGACATAGATTGATAATAGCTTGACGAAATTCCGGACCAAAAAGTCCCTTGGTCAAGACACCAGTTAACTAAGTGTGAGTGGGAACATAAACCATCTTTAGATTATCTAAGACAACTTTCTCACGAACAAAAGGTTATTTAATACTTACGTGTTTAATTTGGTTCTGGAGTGCATGATCGAATTATATGCCAAATAGGTAGCTACTATGTTATCACAATATACCAATGGTGCACACAACAAAGGAATGTGATGATCACAAAGAAAGATATATATCCATGTGAGCTGGGTAACATCAAAGGCCAAACATCTCTACTCCGCTTCAATTCTGGAGCGTGCAATTGTAACCGGTTTCCTAAGGCCAAGTAATCAAATTATCATCGAAAAAATACAATAACCAAAGACACTTAGGGACTCATAGTTTGGACAGTCGATCCTCTTCGATTTGATAAAACCTATATACTGAGGAATTTTCCTCTACAATGAGTTTTATTTTATATCCCTATCATAAATAATAAAAATTCTTTTTTACATTACACTGGTATTATGACTACTTACACAAATGTTTGATGAAGACTAAAAAACACCACTCACAAGAAGAGGTACATGTTTTATTTCCCATTTAATTTACCCTGTTTGCCATTTGCCAATCTGGTAATGTTTTTAATCGCAGACGGATGAATCAGCGGTTCCCACTTCCCATACCTAATCGCAGTCAAAAATATGAAAGGGTACATTTTCAGTTTTGAATCATAGTGTTCGAAACAAATTATATTGTTGCAAGAATACAAATAGTGTATAAAGTCAAGTGTCTGAATCCATGGGAGAGTACATTATTTATTTTACTAAACAGCTAAACTAGTATAGGAATATTCCTAATTGTTGGTTAAAAAATTTTTATCAATACAATTTCTCCTAAATATCTAGTTATCTTCCATCTAGATTATTAGTTATTTTTTGAGTTCGATTACTCTGAAATCCATGGTATCGTTCGATTTGCGAATTCACCGATAAAGTCCCTATATTAACTAAAATTCTATATATTATTGTTCGTTGGTGATTTAATTAATCTAAAAACTTGAAACACATTAATCTATTGAATCAATTTATTCATTGCATATTTTCATATGAACAATTTCATAATCAATTATTTAAGATTTTTTATATTAAGTTTTCAGTCGGTTTGTGGCTTAACAATAATGTTGAGATAAAATTATACAGAATGAACAATATCAATATATATCACTTAAATATAAAGATAAGTAAATACTCACTCTGTTCCAATTTATTACTTGATCATGTTGTAAAATGTCCATTTCCTTTTTACTTAATCATATAGGAATTCAATGCAAATTTATCTTGATCTTTCTACTTTTATCCCTTAATAAATTATTTTTTTTTCATGATTAATTAAAGTATTTTTTGATAAAGTACATTTTTAGGGTATATTAGTAATATTAATCAAGTCATTAATAAAGTACTACTTTTCACTTCCATGACCAAGTAAATTGGGACTGTGAGGGGGAGTATAAAGCATGCAAAGTAATTTGCTATCACTAATAATTTTTTGAATGGATACATATCATAACATATATAAAAGTGTAAATAAAGGTTTTATTTTTTTATTTTTTTACATTATTAATTACTAAATTACTCTTCTCTCTAAAAATCTAAAAGTTAGGAGTTTTAATAGAAATTAACTACTACTTCCTCCGTTTTTTTATTTGATGTTTCATCTATATATATCGAGATGGAACTTTGAATTGACTATCAATTATTATTAAACTATATGTTCATAAGTTATAAGAAAATAATATTATGAAACTATTTTCAAAGACGAATCTAATAATATAACTTTTATATTTATTAAAATAATAATTAATTAGTAATTAATGATTAAAGTTTTACCTCGATATACGAAAACGTCAAATAAAAAAAACGGATATAGTATTAAGAAATTGTCATCGTACTTTATATTTGCATCACATTAAGATTATCGATGGAATGGAATCATCGACACGTACGTGCGGTTTGAAGATTATACATCACATACATTTAGCATATATATGCTTTATACTAGAAACAAAGCAAGCAGTCACGTTCGGGTGATACGCTGAATAACCCGACCCGTTGGTTACTCATCGTAGCTCAACAAGTTCTTTTAAATGCGATTTTCCTCTTTTTGTCCGCTTTAAGAAGCATGGTAAAGGGAAGAATCTTCCTACGGGCATGCATCCTTCTCCATTGGTTTTTGAGTCGTCGGGTTATGGCAAGAGGAAGCATTTTCCGGACCAGAGGATAGGGATCCAAAGCATGTGAGAGGTGCTCGGAAGGAGGCCGTCGTGGTTCGAGGGGTGATCCACTTTTGGCTTATCCTATTCCGTAGAGAGTTTGGATTCCTACACCTTTGGTGATTCCCAACAACGGTGTCGAGGAACATGTATTTTCTAGTCTCTTTGTCCTTTTGCGTTGTCTTTTTATTCTTTAGTAGAGGTGGCTCCTTTTTCCTTGAATTTTGCGGTGGTGGAGTACTCTTCGTCTCTGATGGCCCCGGGCGTATAGATCTTGTTGACACCGGGGAATCTCCTGAGTGTTTCGTCATGGAAGTTGCTGAGTCGTCTACCCCTACTCCCCCGTTCTTTCTTTGGCTCAAGAGGCAGATAATATTTTTCGTGCTGGAGCTTCTTCTCTCTGGTCTCGAATATGCACTAGGCTGGAAGGCAAATCACCTGATATGGTGCTGAAGGAAGAGGCAGATGTCATGAGCACTTTCCAGGTTCTCGCACGGTTGGGGTTGGAGGTCTTCCCTGATCTTCATGACAAATTACGAGACTTCTTTTCGGATGGTGAGGGAAGCGGTTTCAGCATCGGCCATCGCTTTAGCGAGGCGTATTTCCGACATTAAGCGCTTGAATTATCCGCGGATAATGTCTTATGAAGATCATCCTTGAGCGTCATTGGCCAAATGCAGAGTAGAAAGAAATTTGGATCGGGGCGGCCACACTAGAGGCACGTGCGAGGAGACTTGCCGAGGCTCGGGATTAGGGAGGCGGATGGTATTGTTACTGCGGCTTGATCTCTCAAAGCGTGGTACACTCCCGGTAAATTCATCTCTTTGGAGGAAGATTCGGCAAGGCAGACCCAAGCATTTAGGATCTTTGTCCGCGGAAGGATTAGAGGCGCTAGAGACGAGGCCTCGTAGGACTATTATAATGCTTTTATCCTTCTAATGCATTTTTCTTGTCTTTTGATGTACTTGATCTTTTGCTTTGTTATGGTTTATTCCACTTAATGCCTTTCCCTTCTGATTGTTCTTTTATTGTTGCTACTTTTTATTCCTTTGTTGCATGTCTTTGATTTAATCCGACCCTTGTAGGACAACATGAATGTTGTTTTAGGTTATGGCTGCACTTGATATGTATCAAGCTGCCTATGTACCTCGCGGATCACTCCTTAAGGATCAAGCCAAACATATTTCAAGGCCAGTTCGATCTTTTAACCTAATATCAAGAAGGGTTGGGTAGTTTATCCTCATGCTCAGGAGGGTTGTGGGCAGTTTATCCTCGGCTCGGGGAGGTGATGGGTAGTTTATCCTCGTACTCATGAGGGTTTTTGAGTGTGCTTTTGAAATATTTGTACCTCTCGGGTTTCGACGATTAAGGTGCGTCTTTACCACTTGTTTTTGGTAGTTTCTTGTTTGCTTTAAAGTACTGACTTGTTGACAAATTTCATGAATATAAGTCTTGAGGCATACGTACTTAGGCGTGCTTGCCCGAGGCAGGCATTCGTTCCATAGCATGCGCTCCGTGGGCGTATTTATATGCGGGGTCATTCCACCCACTTGTGTTTGTTTATAGAATATAACATTAGATCCCTAGTTCCTACAATTCTTCTAGAGAGAACATTTGAGTCACAGACTTGTCCGGAATCCGTCGTCGAGCATACATCTCTTTGTCGCTTCGCTGTAGCCATGGGGAGGTGGACATGACTTTAACGCTTCATTAGCTTCCAAGGATGAGGCCTTTATTTGCTTTTAATTGGAGTTAGGAAGGTAGCTGCATGCGGTATGCTTTCCTCTTGTTCTTGAAGGCACCGCGCCGAGTGTTGTTGGTCTTACATCTTCGAGGCGGCTACTCACGAAGCGGACAATCATTCCACGGCGTGCGCGTGGATGTATTTAATATATGGGATCATACTCAGTTGCTTCTTGAAGATGCCTTAGCTGGGTAGTGCGTGGGTAATACGATATGGTCAACTCATGCACACATATCGTTCGTCTTGGGATTCATACTGCTTCCTCTAGGAGTATCCATACTTGGGGTTGACATCTTTGAATTCACGCTCCCGCGTGTCCGTTTACTGTGTCTTTTTTCTTCTTGATATGCGGGAGGTTGGCCATGAATCTTTCCTTCATTGCTTCCCCAAAGGTCGTCATCGCTTTGCGAGAAGGTACCCTGTTTGAAGTGTCACCGTCTTGGTCCTCATGTTAAAAGCATGAGGAGAGCTTTCTTGTCACCTTGTGATTCCTCCCGTAAATTCCTACGGTTGGCTTTCACGATTTGCTTCGAGCCAATTTCCTCTTAATTTTCTTCTTGGGGTTGAGATTGTTGGAAATCAATGAGGTGATTCCATTTATTATACCCGTTGCGATAGTGTGTATCAATTCATTTACAGTTAGGTTAAATGTGATTATATGAACTTAGTGTTCTTAGTAATTGTATATTACTAGTGTGGGTTCATGATAATTTAAAGGGGTTATGAGTGATTGCTAGATCTTACTCGTGTCGTTATAATAATAATTGGTCAATTATTATTATTATACAACTTACTATTATCACGAGAACTAGAAGGTCCATCATGCGGTGGCGTTGAGTTATATTTCATGTATGAAATTAAAGAGCTGTATAATTGAGAAATGTATTTCTAAATTACAAGAATTCCTACGTTTATGTAAGAATATCGATTGAACAAAATAGAATCAATTAATTAGTTATTTAATTGGTTCGAGGTAATTTAGTATTTATCAATAACTTGAAAGATTATTACGATATTGACTCGTTACTATTTGAATTAAGCTAATTAAATAGTTCAGCTACGTGCTTGACTTCGTTAGTGTGCGAACTGAAAATAGAGTTACTTGAGTCAAGCTAATACTTAACGGGTTGCTTATCGGGCTTGTTAACCTAGCCTATATAAGCAACTTGGGAGTTTTATGACAAAAATTATTAGAAAAATATTTTCATCAAAAACCCTAGGTAACTTCCGCCCACACAGCTTTGGCAGAAATTATAAAATTTTGGGGTTTTTTAGTTTTTGTTCGAGCGCATTTCGCAGCATAGATTGGTTCTTGATTCAACCTCTCTGAGGTGAGGGACCAGCTAGAGATATCATACGATTGATATTGTAACAAGGGAGGCTGAAAGGGAAGTCAAATTCAAGTTGTGAATTTGAGCGTGTAGAACTTTGGTAGGGTACTCATTACTGATGGCAATACTCACATTTATTCATATATTGTAATATATGTTTTAAAATAATGTAGTACGCACTTTAAGATCCCTGGAATTATGGATTTGTATTTATACTCTATATCCATATTATTTCCAACAGTGGCATCATGAGCCAAATTAAAGTTGCTTTACATTATTTATTTTTATGCTTGTTTTGTTTTTATCAATTTTTTATTTGATTAATTCTTGTTCATATATTTAATTGATAAATATATGATGAGAATAAATTACCATGTTCTTGATTATTGATTTACACATGTGTTACAAGTTTATGATGATGTATTATCATATTTTATTAACCATAGATTTTTTGTTCGTAAATTAAAAGGGCGATTTAATAGAGTTTTGTTTTCAAAACAGTTTTGTAAAAAGCGTGTTTGGGCGTGTAAATTTTTATAAAATTACAGATAAATTGTTTTCTGGAACCTAGATAGCACTTAGAAGATCTCCATTAAATTTGTGATTTTAGAATTTTTCTAAGTGCCTGAAACAATTTTGAGATTTCTAATCTGTTTAATCAATAATTAAATATGAAAAATTTATTTTGATATACAACAGAGTGGGATTTGTTCAAGAAAATTATGAAGTTTAATGTGTTTGAATTTCATAAATTTTGAAAATTTTAAAGCCTCCAAAACGATTTTACAAACAAATTAAATTAAATTTGAAAAACCGAGTTAAATATGGTATTATTACCATAAATCGGCCGACCGACTTCCGGCGACCCTACGGGGCGCGTCGGTCATATCAGAGGCGATATTGAGTATCAAAATAGCGGCGGACGGCGACACAGCGGTGCAGCGTGTCGGCTTGATGCGACGCCCGTCGTATGTCGATGCAAATCGAGCCCATTATAGCGTGTGCCTAATTTTGAAAACCCTAATTCGAATTTATTCCTTATTTTGGTTTCCAAAATTATGGGACTGAATTATATTCCGGTTTTATTGATTATTTATCATTTTAATCACCTAATTGATTGTAATTAATTATGTTATGATAATTAATTAATTTCCTTTATATTATATCTTTTAAGAAGTGTTTAAAGAAAGTGATATAACAATTATAGTAACAATTTCACTACTTAATGTATTTTAGAATATATTTATGTAATAAATATTTTCTATAATATGTATATGGTTAATAATTATTGGTAATAATTATTAATTGACATGTATGATAGTGAGTTTATATTAATTAATTTTAATACGTGTAATTACATGGGTTAATTAATTTGATAATTACAAACATGCATTTTCGATGCATTTAAAATATTTATTAAGTTCATTTATATGATTTAATAAAGTGCATATATTTTTAGCAATGGTGATTGGAATGGAGGTATATAGATATGGCCCGTTTATTTATTTTCGATTCTGAGAGCGAAGTAATGTTGTAAATGACATACGAGTCATATTTTTTGTATTTATTTATTTATTATTTTACCAACTGAAGCTTGCAAGAAATTTGTCTAAAGATGAGTTAGTATATAAATATTGTAACAAGTGAAGATATTGAAGATCATTTCACGGTGGTGGTACTTGGTGGACTCGGTTGGATCCAGAAGTACAAGATACAAGAATTAAGACTTATGTTAGTATTTGATAAATACTTGTAATAGGTCGAGGGCCATATCGTATATCCTACTTGAATGTGGATTACTTGTTTATTTTTTCATCATTGCATGTATTGCTTGATTATGTCTTTAGTATGCATGAGTAAATGAAAACAAAGTAATAATAATCCTCACGATTAAAATTTAAGTAAAGTATCGAGCCAATTTTAAAGTTGTGCGATCAATTGCATCAATTGGGCACGCGTGATGGCGGAGTGTTACAATGTTGCATTTGATATGATAATGGGTCATGTTGATGATTTCCATAGCGTTGTGGGCTTTCGGATGATCAATCCAAGTAACGATTTGGTTTAATTGGTATGCTTAACCGGTTTCGGAGATACAAATGTTGGGTATCTTTATGAGATGTTAGTGACCACAACGATTATGTAGTTTACACATAATTGGTTGACAACCTACTATTATAAGCGGATTCAAAATGTATGCAGTGTTCTTAGTTTAATTTAGTATAATAGATCTTGATACTAATATATTTAGGTAAGGATTATAAAGTATTAGTATTTACTTTACAATTTGTTGTAAGTGTTTTTTAGCATGATAGTTTCTTGATGCACATTATTTTATTTACTTATTCTTGTAGAATTAATATGGCTACCAACCATTGCTACTCCTAAGAGCTTCGCCCATTTCCGGCGCTTGAAAGTGCAGGCGGAATCTTCGAATTTTGTGAGTGGTCTCGAAACTTGAGAATCATTCTCAAGCAAGAGAGGCGAATCGTCAGCGAGAAACAATAAGGTTCCCTTGAGAAACCTAATGATAGTGCCTCCCGTATTGGGGAAAAAAGGGATCCACTTAAAAGCGAAGTACGATCTTGGATGTCGATATGCCGTACTTGCCAATAAAGGAACCGCCGTTCCAAATTCAATATGAAAAGGTGGCGACATATGACATATACGGCAACTTGAGGAATTATTCGAAAGGAAGCTAGAAGCGAAGAGATATGACAGCATACGTTACTGCCGTGTGCTTCTGGTAAGGAGCAGACGAGGCCTTGAAACCTACGTATCATTAAAATGATTGGCTTGAGTCGATCGACTCAGCGCGCGGGCACCCGGTGTCTCCAAAGAAGCGGCCGTGGATCTCGTCCTAAAGTCTCTGAATAAATTCTCGGTTGTCATGAACTTCAATATGCACAAGTTTGAGTTATCTAAGCAGACTGCATAAGATGATCATGAATCTTTGAGGCGAACTGGGTAAGACTAAAAATTCTACTCTTTTACATTTTGGTGGTCCAAAACAAGAAGAAATTCAAGAAAGAAGAGAGAAGAAGTTTACCGTGAGAGCCAAGCGTTCTAGTGTCCCGAGGTTCTTTGAAAGGGAGAATAGGAAGGATAATGATGTCATTATTACCCGGAAACACAGATTAAAATCGACTGGGGAAGTTCCGCAGATGATAGGAAGAATAGCCGTGACACACTTCGACCCTCTGGTATGTATGTTATTGAAGTTTGTACAACTTCTAATTCTGCTTAAATGGGTCCCTAGATACGTTGTGGTTCTCACATATTTATTAAAGTAATATCAGGGAACTCAAGTCAAGTAGAAGACTTGAAAGAGGGAAATGGAATTGCGTGTGGGGAATGGCCGGGGAAGGATTCACGGAGCCACTACGGTAGGATCCATCAGTTTAAATTTGCCACTTGGGCACTTGTTTTGAACTTATCTCCGAGTTTTACTATGTACTGCGATTTGCGGGAATCTTATTCTATTTACCATTTTGAATAATGATGGTTTCATTTTCAATAGATCTCCGATGAATTTAGGATTACCCCGAAATGGGGTAGTATTTAATTACACTTTCCACTTGAAATAGTCTATCGTTTTCAAGGGCCATGATTAATGAGTCATATAACATAAACTTAAAAGCGGAATAAGCTAACGACTTAAACCAAACACATGCCTATGGCATTGCGGACTAGGTCACGTGCTTGAGAACCGAATCGAGAAACTCTAAAATAGGTGTGCTTGAAGGTTTTTACGTTATGAATCATCTCACGATAAGTGTAAGTCTTTGCCTTTTTGAAAATGACCAAATGCCTTTCCAGCACGCTTAAATGAAAGGGCCAAGTGATTTATTGGGGATCCTTACACAACGATATATGTGGGCCAATGAACACATACACTGGAGTTATAACTCTTTCATTACATTCTGTTGATGACTACTGATGAATCACGGTTTTTAATATAGGTAGGACCACGAGGAATCTTTTGAAATTCAAAGGAGTTCAAAATGAAGTACAAAGAAACCGGTGAACAAGACAATAAAAGATTCTCCGATTAAATTGAAATTGGAGAATATTTGAGTCATGGTGCAAATACTCTTCTTAGAGAGTGTGGTGACCACTTGTGAGCTAGAAGCACTCCAGCCCGAGGCAGCCATGGCATAATGGGCGTGTCGAAAGGAGAAATCGAACCCTTCTTGACATGGTTCGATACATGATGAGCCTATCTAATCTGAGTTAATTTAGGGGATATGCAACTACAAAGCGCGGCACTTACCTTAAACCGATGTCAAACCAAGTCGGCGAGATAAAGCACTCCCCCATGAAATGGTTTGGGAAGATTCGAGTTGGGTTTTTCTAAAGATTTGGGGGCTGAAGCTTATGTTAGAGATTAACAAAGATAAGCTTGCGCCCAAATCGATAATCTAAGCAGGATATCCAAGGGGAATTAGTTGGTTCTTGCTTCCTGCGGTAGGAGAATAAAATCTTCATTGCTAGAACATGAGTATTCCTTGAAAATGAATATTTGTCCAGAAGGACTAGAAGTAATGGTGTTCATCTTGATGAAGCTCAAAGGCGATGAAGTCGATATCGATCATCCCAATGTGAGGCATCACAGCCAGCGCCACAATTGGAACGCTTAACTTTCAAAGGGCCGGTTCTTGATCCAGGAAGCTGGCCAGAAGAACTTGACCGCCCAAGAGATCCAACGGGGATCGCCGGGAACGAGCAACTTTGGTATGGTGAAGCTTTCAACATTGAAAGTGGCAGGCCACTTCTTACAAAGCAATCAATACTTGAGGATGATGACAAATGGAAAATAGCCATGCAATGCGAGATGGATTCTATGTACCAAAGCGAGAGTTTAGTCCTTGTTGGATTTACGGAAATAGAATTTCGCCTATTGAATGTAAGTAGGTATTAAGAAGAAACATGATAAAGGCGAGCGTTGATGTTTTCAAAGCTAAGAACTTGTATGGCGAAAGGTCTCGGAAACAAGTTCATGAGGAATTAGACTATGACGAAACTTACTCGCCAGTGGCTATGCTTAAATCCATCCGGATAATCTTAGCCATTGCTGCATTTCATGACTATGAAATATGGCAAATGGATGTAAAGACCGCTTTCCTGAATGGAAATTTAGAGGAAGATGTGTACATGGTACAACCTCCAGGCTTTACATGTCCTAAAGGACCTAAGAAGGTATGCAAGTTGCAAAAGTCCATTTATGGTCTTAAGCAGGCATCCCGCAGTTGGAATCTACGTTTTGATGAATCAATCAAAGAGTTTGAGATTGAAGCGAAGAAGAATCTTGTATATTCGGGGAAAGCCGGTCTTTACATCCATTTGCCATATTTCATGAATGTGAAATGCGGCCAATGGCTAAGATTATCGGATGGATTTAAGCGTAGCCAACTGGCGGAAGTAAGTTTAAATTCATGGTCATCCGTGAGGCTTGTTTTGAAACCTTCCATTCTGGTCGCTTTGAAAACTTTTATCAACGTTTCCGTCTTTATCATGTTTCTTCTTGATACCCATTTACATTCAATAGAGGCGAGCCCGTTTGGTAAATCGACAAGGACGAGCCTCGTTTTGTTGCATAGAATCCATCTCGGATTGCGCTGGCAATTTGCCATTTGTCGGCGTCCTTCTTTGATAATTTAGCTTCTTTGTAAGAATAAATCACTTTCAATGATGAAGCTTCACCATACGGCTGCAGTTCGTGGCGATCCACGGATCTCTAAGGTTGGTTCTTCCTGACTTCACTTGTGGATCAGAGCCCAGGTCTTATGAAAGAAGGTTCAATTCTTGTGGTGTGTCGGATACTGCGTTAGATCTTGTCGATATTGACAAATCGGCTTGGGCTTCATGAAGAGATGAACACCGTACTTCTAGTCATACGGGCCAGGATATTCCTTTTCAAGGAATACTCACATTACGGCAATGAAGATTTTATTCTCACTTGAGGGTAGAAGTAGTAACATTTGTTTCCACTTGGATATCACATGAAATAGCATTCCAATTTGGGCGCAAGTTTATCTTTTGTTAATCTCTTAACATAAGCTTCACAGGTCAAATCTTTAGAAAACCCAACTTGGGAATGTACCCCATTCATCAGGGAGTTCTCTAACGTGGTGAACTGTTAAGCAAGTGCGGCGACCCTGCGTAATCCCAGCTGCTGGTCGAGATAGGCTCATCGCCGTCGGAACCATGTGTTCTCGCCGGACTGCGCCATGTATGGCGGAAATGGACCAGTGGCAGCTGGAGCAATTGAGCCGTGACATTACTCATCGAGGAAGCGACGGCCAACTGTTGGTGGTTGCTCTCATTTTTGGAGCTCGCAATTTCTCAAAAGAACCGTGTTGTGTCTCATCGGATACAAACACCGTGGTCGTCATTAAATATATTGAAGTAGTTATCCTGCTGGGGCCGTTGGCCAGCGTCGACTGTGCTGTGATCCCAATAAATCGGCCTATGAGCACAGGGCAGCTATAAAATTGTGATTATGTCGAACCTTCAAACGTGTCCCACCCGGGTGGAGATAACGATTCGATTCTGTGACTTTGGTCTCAGTTTAATGGATTAGGCTGTTCTGCTTATGTTACATGGTCATTGTCATGTCTAAAAACATGGTCATTTGAGGAAGGGGCTCTAAGCCTCTTACCCGTGCAGTGATCTAGGATTCATCGGGGATCTTGAGGCGAAAAACCATCATTATTCAAAGCAGAGGAAGCCAAAATGTTCACGTTAGGCGCAAACGGAGATGGATCAAAACAAGGCAGGTGGGCAAATTTAAACTAATGGATATCTGCCGAACTTGACTCTCCGGCGCCCGTTTCAGCAGCCTTCCTGCGGTGCGCGACAGTTCTGTGTCATTTAGGCTCGAACCACAACGTCTAGCGCAGTAGAATTAAGTTATTAAAGCAATAACATACGTAAGTGGCGATCATGGCAATGAACTCTGCGATGACGGGCAATAACGCCCCAATCTCATCCACTCGGCAGAGCCGGCGCTTGCCCGTGCGCTGCTTGAGGCCTCTTCTTTCTTTGGACCGCCCAAAATGAAAGAAAAGGACACAGAGCTTTACCCGAGGGTTAAAGTGATCTCTTATGGGTCGTTAGAAATAACTTTGAAGAATGCAGGCGTTTTCGAGATGAATCAGCGGCCTTTGGAGAACAACAGTGCCAGGCGTTGGTCGATCGACAATGACCTCATTAATATGAGGAAGCTTTAAAAATTACTACGGATATAGGAGTATAAATACAAATCAATCCATAGTTAGGGGGATGTACAAAGTCATCTTACATTATTTATATAAATATATAATGAAATTATATGAGCAGAGGACTTACGGTGCGGCGGAGTAAATTCCGCCCAAAATCAGCGGCGAATTCCGCAGCGTGAATTTGAAGCTTTCCACTGACTCATACATTTGTAATATCCAATCGTGTATTATCTACAGTTGAGAGTCGCTTGCCAGGGAGGGTTGAATCAAGAACTAATCTATGCTAGTAAACAAGGATGAACAAAGAGCGAGGAAAACCCCAAAATTCTTGGGAGAATTTAGGCCCAGAAGACTCTTAGGGTTTTTGGTGAAAAGTTTTTACAAAACTTTATGATGAAAAACCCTAAAAGTTTTAACATATGGGGGCTAGAGTTAAAGCAGAGCCCGATAAAAGCGACCCGTTAAGTATTAGCTTGACTAGATTAACTCTATTAGTTCGTTAAGACACTAATGAGTTGCTAATAAAGTTGAACTATTTAATTAAGCTAATTAAATAGTAATAGTCAATATCAATAATCTTTCAAGTTATCGATAATCTTTCAAGTAACGCCCCATGCGAGAAATTATACGAGATTTAGGACTGGACTGTTCGACCTTGTTTACTAACGATTCAACCTCTCTGATGATAAATCTTGGAATTTACTCATTCTGATGTAAGTACTACTGTTTGTTCATATATTGTAAATATATGTTTTTGTTTAATAATATAGTATGCACTTTAAGATCCACAGGTTATGGATTTTAATATTTATACTCATATATCCATAGTATCTCCATCGGTGCCTAACACGAGGAATACCGAGGCACCGTTTCTCGCGTATTTGATCTGTAGGAACCACTTTAAATTGACCTCCATTTATCACGGTGGTTTGTCGCCCTCTTGATTAAATCTGGCGGTGGTTTGGGTGTGTATCCCAGCCCTCGCGGTTGAGCTCTTGGCCAGTCATTCTTTACATCTCACACCATCTTAAGGTGTCATTCAACCCGTGTGTTTTCTTGTGTAACCCGGTGGTAGTTGTCAGTAGCTTTGTCTTTTGTGGGATCGTACCACACGCCGGTGGGAATTCGTAAGCTTTTGGACCCATGGTTTCATGCTCCCATACGGGGTCCTTGGTTAGGTGCCACCAAACCTTTAAGAGCGTGACGCCTTTTTCGAGTGTGAGTGAGGGGTAGGTCGAGCCTTGAAACTTAATTTAGGTCTTTCTCACTTGTAATGTTGAGATAGTTGTTTGAGGTTGAGGGTTGTCTGCCTTTTTGACCATACGTCTTTGAGGGTTTGATCACTCCTCTTATAACATTTGGCATCAGCAAAGTGGGATTCTTCGATTGCGAATGGATTCTCATCGGCTTTGACCGTTTTTCTGTCCCGTCCTTGCGATACTTATTTGGTGGAGTGTAGAGGGGATAATTGCTATTTGTGGATCTAAGGTCTTTTACAAATGCGATATTATCAAACAACCTTGACATCTATCACATGTAACCCGAGGATGTGGTCTCCAATTCCCCTATCACCAAGTGCAGACTTATTTTTCCAAGGGTTCGCTCCCACTTAGTTAAGCCTTGAATTATAATGCGGGCATTGTGAGTCTTGATGGAAGTGCCGGTAATTTCAATGTAAAGGTGGATGGATTTTCACGGTGATCCTCCATCTACCGGCATTCTTCTTATCCGACTTCGTTCGCGTAACTGACGTATAGAGTGGTTTATTGTAGTACCGTCTTAGCGTAGGGGGCGCCGTATTGAATTTGAAGGCGAGGTAGGGAGACTTGATGAAGCGGGGCGGCGTCATAGCAGATATGCGTGATGGTTAGTCTTCATCGACTTGAACACAATGCTTTGTGGTCACAAATTAAATGCAGTAGTCGGCACATGCTTTCCCAAGGAGGAGCTTGCTCTCCCGAAATTCTTCGGGTAACTTGACTTTCGGTGGGTTGGATGATGGTGAGAGTTATGTGGTTGGATGAGACTTTGTCTTCTTCCTGAGGTAATTGCCCCCCTTTCTTGAGATCCATTACCCGCTCTTTGAATGAAGCGTTTTTATTAAGGATGCCACTGGTATCCTATGATCACTGCCGAGAAGTTGGGCTCGTCTTACAATTTGCCTCACCGTGTCTCTTTGACTGCGGAAGTTCACGAGGTTTTGCTTCATCGGCTCGTCAAACATGGGATGTCGGAATGAGAGAAGGATATTCCTTCTCCTGGATTTCCTTGAGTGTGAAGGCGATTCTTTCCTTCCCAGTCGAGGAGCCCGCCCTCGGCCTTCTTAGTCTGAAGGTGGTGCATTTTAGAAGTCTCGGTGTGCTTAACTCTTTTATAGTTTGGAGTTTTCTTTTGGCCTCTTGGGATCTTATTTGGTCTTCGAGTAAGAGGCTACGGGGATAGATAACTCATGGAGGAATCACGGAAGGAGAAAGCTTTGCCTCATGCTTTAATATAGAGGAACAAGATGAGGAACCACGTCCAAGCGAGGGGAATACGCTTCTTAGGCGGAATGGCGCGCCATTGTGAAGCAATAAAGGAAAGATTCATGACCAACCTCCCGTGCATATCGATGAAAAGACACAGAAGCTTGAAGAGACATGTGGGCGATGAATTCAAAGATGCGACCCCAAGCATGGATACTCCTTAGAGGAAGTAGGAACTCGAGACCTAACCGTATGTGCATGAGTTGAGCATATCGAGAATACTCGCAGCTACTAGCAAGGGCATCCTCAATGAATTCCTCAGGAAAAAGCGGGGGCGACCCATATACAAATACATCCACAGCGAGATATTGTGGAATGACTATCCGCCTCGTGGAGAAAGCGCTGAGTATGAAGATCAGCAACTGAGAGTCGATGCTTGAAGAACAAAGAGAAAACATGACAGAGCTACGCTTCCCCAACCAGAAACAAGCAAATAAAGGTCTCGTCCTTGGAAGCTAATGAAGCCCAAATTCATGTCACGTTCCATATTACATATCGGTGAGAAAGGGCGAAGAGGCAGGCGTCTAAGACATATAAACACAGGGAGCCCGCCGAGTCACCGTCTGTGATTGTTCTACAGAAGAATTAGAACTAGGGATCAATGACCCATATCTACGACAAACCTTACGGGACTACTCTACGGACCAAACCAAATAGCATTTTGAATGAGTTCTTCAAAATGGCATGGGAGCGACCCCTACGTAAATCGTCCCGCGAGCCGGATGTTATGGGGAGCGAATACACTCGAAGTCTAATGCCTAAGTATATGTAAGTCACCCGGTACCCTATATTCATGAAAGCCGTCAACGAGTTGAGACTTCAAACAAAACAAAAGGCTGCGAACAAGGATACTAAGGCAGGCGATTAGAAGTTGGGGTTCAGGCAGTACAAAAGGAACTGCTCCAAGAACCCTCTAGAGGCATGAGGATAAGCCTGCCGCCTCAGGGATGGCACAGCCGAGGTGCCGGTAATGCAGTACGTAGGCGAGCATTCGTATCAATTGCGGCCACTTAATCAAACAATGGAACAACAAGCCAGGACAGGGCATCTTGGCCTTGGTCCGGGCAGCTAATAAAATGCGTCAGCTGAGGCTTGAAGGCAGGGGATACAATCTAACAAATTTAAGTAGTAGAGCCCAATTTAGCTGGGCCTCCAAGGGCTGCAATTACAAAGGGGGTAGCCACTATAAGGCCTTCAGCAAGTGTGGTGGAGGCCAGTTCTTCTCGACGGTAGGTTGCTTAATAGATCAGAGTCGAAAGGTGAGGTCAAAACGGCACCAGAGGTGTGGGGTGACGAGAGATAAAGCATATTGACAAGGGAGATGGGCAATAAAGTTCCAAATCTGTTTTTAAATAAATAAAGACTAAGAAAACCAAACCGTGAAATCTAGTCCATGGACTTACAAGTAAACAGGAAGTTGCAAAATAATGCAGAGATTTAAATGGCAAAACTGGGCTCGAGGAGATGAGTAGAAGGTTGGGGATACTTTATTAGGGTGCGAACTGGGAAGGAAGCGATTTGGCTTCGGCGATTAATTAAGTTAGTCGAAACTTAGAAGACTCATATAAACACTGAAGCCAGTTGGAGGAGCTTCACTATCCGACCTTCACCAGCGGCAGGTTTAGCAAGGCAATTCTCAGCAGTCATGCAATGCAACATCAAATAGAGATTGGCATTGAGGGAAGTTCTAACTCAGTTGTTTGAGGTTAGCTTTGAATCTTCAACTTGATGCTGAAGGATGTTTATATGATTTGGCCACAATATATAAAGGCATCGAAGTGATGGAGTTACTCACAGGAAAATAAGTAAAATAGAGTAACAATTGGCTCATTTAGAAGAATTTGAGGGGCCAGCAGCAGAAACATAGCTGCCGGTGGTTCAAATTATAAAAAATGGGATCTAACAATATTTTAAATTTCATGTTAACAGTCAGACCAAGGCCAAATCTCTGGGATTAGAAGCAGGGATCTTAACGTGGCACTGTTCGAGGTGCATTAGGTCCCAGAGGCAAATAAATTAATGGTGATCCTCCTGGGATTAGAGGTGAAATGGGATCTTGCTTTTAGTTGCAGCTTAAGCATTCAGGTCGAGGCAAATAAGTTACCATTGGGATCGGTTTTCCCTTGGTGGGATGTTGATAAAACAGTCACAAGCCAAAATTAGGCAAGTGAGCCAGGCCAGGCTCAGGGATGGGATAAAAATAAGGGGTTTTACGCATTGAAGTTTTGGACTCGGAGGCGTGGGTTCGGAGGAAAGCTTGACCTTGCATTAAATGTAAATTAAGGGGTGGAAACAAACTTTAATTTTTGTTGGTCATGAACCGGCAAAGGGAGGTCAGGCACAATGCCCAAAGGAACTTTGTCTAGTTGATCGGTATCATCAACAAGATTTGGAAAACCCACGCCCATGCGATCATCTCTGCAACCTTTGCTACTTAAAGATTCGTTGTAGTAAAAAGCTAAAGTAACTGGCTGAAAGCTTAAATCGAAGCCCAGTGAGGCAAATCTCAACCCCAAATTAAGTGAGGCCAAATCGAATCTACACTAAAATCCCACTTGAATCATATCCCATAAATCCACTCTACATCGACAAGGCTGCTAAGGCCGGCCAGTACAAGCAGAGACAACGTTGTTTGACCAGGCTTGCTTCGTATCACTCCCGTCTGATTTAGGCTCGGGTCACATCTCGAATCAAGGCACTAAGTTGAGTCAAAGACAAGTGGCATCTCAGTACGCAATCCCACTTCTGGTGAAATGTCTCTTGGAGTAGCGATCAAATTCCCAGCATGAAGGCTGTGAAAACATCGACTCACAGTCCCGTCGGTGAGTACTCAAAAGCGAGTCAGCAAGCGCTTGCGATGAAGTCCATCGAGACTAAAAGTAGACCGGAGGTCGAGTCTAAGGATCCCGAGATTGATCCATCTGACCGACACGGGGAAATCTGTTGCTAAGGCTCCTAAAACACGGACCATATCTAAGTTCAGACCAATCTCGAGTCACGTCAAGACCGGGACACGTAACTTGACTCGGCTGAGCTCCCATCCAGAATCCAAATCAGTGAGCTCGAGTCAAGCTCAGACTCAAAGTAAGAGTCGAGTTCGGGGCTCCACGAGCTCGGAATCAAGTCAAATCGAGAGCCAAGTCAAGCTCATGCGAGCTTCTATGAGAGATCAAATCAAGTCAAATCAGAAAGCCAAGCATCACTTAAATCGTCGATGCTTGGCAAGGGACTTCATGTAGTTTGGACAGTCGATCCTCTTCGATTTGATAAAACCTGTACACTAAGAAATTTTCCCCTACAGTGAGTTTTATTTTGTACCCCTAAAATAAATAATAAAAATTCTTCATTGCATTACAGTTTGTACTAAGATCATAGTATTTGGAATTATATTAACAATTAATTCTTACTCAAACTAATAGGATAATTCTAGACTAATAAATCATCTTATTATATGACCATCCGTGTATCGAGAATGTAATAGTCAATTTACATAATCAAAGCTTGATCAAATTATTAAATGTTGAAAATATTAGATCAAGGTACATTAAAAGTGTAGAGTAGAGCAACTAAAAAAATCAATAAATTTTAGTTCAAACAATAAGTACATATAGACGGAGGGTATATAGAGTAATAATATAATGAGACGTGCGGGAGCTAGTATTAGAGCCTAGGGTGGTCCAGTGACAATGTTAGATTGTTCTACGTATGGTTATTTTCACAGATATTTTCTTCTCGTAGGTATTTACAAAGTAAAGAGGACGGATAACCTTTTTGGACAAATACAAATTCTCCAAGACTATAATAACATAAGTGGCCAACTACGAAGGAATCTATTGCAAATGTTTTCCACGACTACGACTTTTGCAATAAATCAAATTAAATATTTACTTATAATACTCTTACTAGCTTTTATAATATCTACTCTAAAGGAATTCTAATTCCTTATGGTTAATCAATATCAATAACTTATCCAAAAAAAAGAATTATTATTGATTGCCTAAATCTACACAACACCACTAACCTAGATTGTTGCTAATGCTCAAGTAACTCGCGGGCACTTCGAATTACGTAATCGATATATGCTCATTAATTATTACCATCCAAACAAAGGTAAGAACAAGCTTAAATGGTTGAACACTTGAGGCAAGAAAAGTTTTTAAATAAATTTTTTGTAAGAAAAAATTCACTTTTCCCTAATATTTTTTCTTCTTTTTTTTTCAACAAAGTTCTCTTTCTACCTTCGATAACATTATCTTCAACCATATCTCATACATAATGATTAAAGATAGTAATTATAACAATCCATCCTAAGTCGGCCATCACGAGATTAGGATCGTCAGCAACATAAACATCAGAGTCACCATACAATGGACGATAAAAAGAAATTGAAATGTAATAATAGAAGTGTTTGTCCTGGTGAACTAAAAGTCTCAACTGATTACATTTACTAACCATCAAAGTCTAAAAAGGTTATATCAACCAACCATCTCAATACTCATACAATTCATAATATTTTAAAACAAACTTTTAAGTTTCTCATATGGAACTTCTACAACTTTTAAAGAGGAAATACAAAAGATGATAACAAAGGACTGTTGAGGAATCCTAGCTACCGTTCCTCACCTACGTGCTTATTCAACGACTTGATAAGGAAGATACTTCAAAAGGGAACTTCTGCTTTAATTATTGTAACCTATTCTTGCTAGTTCTTGGAGGATAACAAACAAGAAAATAAACTTTTAGTGAGGGAAAATGGGGAGGGGGTCGTGGCTCAAGGGAGGTAGGGATTTTTGTTTGATTGCGAATGGAGGCTAGGGTTCCTCCTAATTTCTGAAAATTAGTTTTAAGTAGTTTAGATTTTTCCCTTAATTGGACGATTTTAGTGGGCTAGAGAATTAAAAACACATGGGTCAAAGTTATTGGACAAATAGTGGGTCAAGTGGGCTACTACACTAGCATGTGTCATTATAATACTCCATCCCTCTCAAAATGTTTGATCATCTAGACTTTTTTTCTTGTATCAAAATGATTGAGTTTTTACATTTTCAATACTATTTTCTCCATTATATCCCTACTTTTTTCTCTTTCTCTTTTTAAGTGGGGACATTGATTATTATACATTTTCTCTTTTTACGTCGTTAATTAGCCTAGATGATCAAGGGTAAACATGGTAAAAGTCATCATATCTTAATTTATGTACATTAGTTTCGATGATCAAACATTTAGAGACGGATGGATTGAGTTATTTTAGTAATTTTATCGCTACACTAATATAATCTCTCTTTCAAAATTACTTCACAAATCATACCCTATACAAACTATCAACATTATGTATTTTTGTAATAAATTAAATACCTATTATCGCCGCCTTAGCTTTTGTGGTTCGAATTATCTAGATATACACTAGTTATGAGGTTCAATGTTGGTGGATGATAAATTGATAATAGTGAGGTCGAACTAATTACATTGGAAGAAGAAGATGATGAATGATAGAATATTAACTAAACAATCTAAATTATTACTCCGTTTATATTTAGTGAATATTGGAAAAATAGAGACGAAAGCTTGAAAATAACAAATGAGAGTCTCTAATTTGGGGCTGATTTAGAGAGTTTTCCATGAGAATTCTCTGTGGAAAAATATGGTGAATGGGTTTTCTAATTTTTTTGCTAGAGTATTTTGTAATTTTCTGGAAAAATAGGTTTTCTAATTTTTTTTGCTAGCGTGTTTTGCAATTTTCAGGAAAAAAATGAAAGTTCTCAGGAACTAAACACCTAAGTATCTTTGTTAGGTCCCATGGGTGTGCAAAAATAATCAAACCGGTCAAACTGGTCCAACCCAACCAATTCGAAAATATGGGTTAGTTGGGTTAACAGGTCGTGTTTCGGTCGGGTAGTCAAAAACCGAAAAAATTGGGTTGGTTTGTGTTTTAAATGATTGAAACCGGAAGAAACTCGACCCAACCCGAAAAATACATACTCTCTTTATTCCAATTTACTTGATCATGTAGCAAAGTTTTTCCTTTCATTTTTACTTGATCATATAGAATTTCAATACAACTTTATCTTGATTTTCTCACTTTCTTCCCTTAATAAAGTATTTTTTATCTTCATGATTAACTGAAGTATTTTTTGATAAAATACTTTTTAGGATATATTAGTAATATTATCCAACCTCTTAATAAAATATTTTTTACCTTCATGATCAAGTAAATTGGAAAGGAGGGAGTATTAGTTTAAATTTAAAAAATTATACCTAAATTTTACACTTGCTACAAAAATACTTCACATAAATACAATCATACAACCATAGTACTCCCTTCATCCCAAATTCTTAGAGATATTTTCCCAAAATTGATTCTTGTTCAGTTTAAAAAAGTGGAGCAAAAAACTAGTTTGTCAAACAAAAATGAATTTTCTAAAACTCTGTGAAAAAGCAAACCACCCTTACAAAATGGGATGGACGGAGTACTTTACTTTGATGTAGAATTGTTGATGGTGTTGTTAAAAAGCTAAGTCATAAATAATTCTATGATATTTTTACTCTCTATAACTTTACTTTGTGGATTTTGAATTTTGAATAAGATATTAATTGTATTTACGCAATTTTTATGATATTATTCTACTTCTATAGCAATACAATCATTACTTTTTTGTTATGTGATACTCCATATATCTCATAATGTAAGATCACTTGAATTTTTTTTGTAAATATCATAATTGGTTCTTTTTTTTACCAACTTAAGTAAGAAAAATTGAGAGAAACTTATGTTTGTGAGATGAAGCTAGTAAAGTAAAGGAGGAAATATACTATCTAATTATTAAATATTGACACGCTGACGGATCAACTTCCCTTTAACCCGACCGAGAACCCGACCCGTACTTGGCGCGCAATTAGCTACTTATGTGAAGTCTAATGGTCCGCTTGTTTTGAGGTGAATGTAGAAAAATTAAGATTAGTCTCTTCATTCATATTGATTGAGATTTTAAAAATAGGTGTACATAGGAAAATAAATTCACACTACATCAGTCCTCGAATCATTACCTACCGAAAGTTAAAGATAATCGAGTTAAGATAATCGGACCGGTTTACGGGATTTTGGAGGGCAAAAATCCGAGCAGTTCGGATATTTGGAAGCAGAGAGAAAATCGGTCCGGTTATCGAAATCGGTCGGGCCGGGATTCTGATTTCCGTACCGGATTTCGAATATGCGGATTAAAATTAAAATTAATACAAATAATTTGTAAAATTAATACAAATAATAAACATTAATAAACAAATTAATAAAGCTGAAATAACTTGAAATTAATACAAATAATTAACCAATCAGTTAATAAACTAAAATTAATACAAATAATAAACATTAATAAACAAATTAATAAACTGAAATAATAACTTCAAATTAATAAACTGATATTAATACAAATTAATAAACTAAAATTAATAAACAAATACGAAATAAAAACAAATTTGAAATAATAAATAAAAATAATAAATATTTGAAATAAAAACACCTTAGCAAGGGCCTTGAGTGTTTGAATCGGCAATAGGGGGGAGAAGCTTGAATTGGCAATCGGCAATAGGGGGGAAGAATGGTTTGGTTTAGGGTTCAATGACTTGAATCGGCAAGGGGCGGGGGGGAGAATGTTTATGGTGGACTTTAGTCTTTTAAGGAGGCTCACGTCTTGATTTAGCAAGGCGATGGGCTGTAAATTTGATGGGATATGGGGCGATGGGCTATGGGGTACATTTTATAATTTTATTAAAAAAAAAATTAATGGGCGGACCCGGACGGTTCAAAATCCGATCACGTCCGGACCCGATAACGGATCGGTCGGTTACATCACAACGTTTAAAAAACGGTCAGTCCGGCCGGTTTTTATCCAGCTCCGGCGGACCCGGATATGAATGCTTCGAATTTTTATCGCGAGTCAACGAAGCCCTATCAAACTCCCATAGCTGATTCGCCTCCATTCGCTCACAAAATAAAAAGTAGCAAATCACAGTAATATTTTAAAACATCCACCTCAATTCATCTCAATTATTCTCTACTTAATTAATTTTTATGTTTAACCCTCCCATATTCACCTCAATCCAAACATACTATACGATCAATCTTGCTTTCCATCATTTTCTTCTTTTCTATCATTATTTTTCTATTGTCTGCCCTAGCTAGCTCTGCAGCGTCGCAACAAGAGACCGCTTTGAGTCTGATTTAAGTTGTAGGGTTATGGTGTCGTGAAACTCTAACTCCTAAACTTGCCTAATTTGATTTTTGGTTTTTTCAAATAATTAATTTTGCATTTAATGTTTTGGTAATTGTTATAACTTGTTTTGAATTTGATTGCTGCATTTTGAAGTATGACATGATTTGATTTTACGTTAAGTTATCTTTTGCATTATTGTTGTACATGGTAATATGTACATGGTAATATAAACATGTATAATCATTTTTTTTTTCAAACATGTTTAATTATTTAGAATAATTAAATTTGACCTATATGTTTTATGATAGAATATGATTATGTGATAATCCATGATTAATGCGATTTATTGTATTAACTTTTATTCTTTAGCATGTCATGTCATGAATTGTTTCATATTGTGATATAAATAGTTGTGGGAATGGAAGTTATGATATGATCCTTGTATTTTAAATGCAATCTGCACATTGTTTTTTAAATACGATATTTGTGTCGTTTTATTTTATGTCTTTATTTTATGATATGACTAGATTGTCATTTATTTAAAAGGAACTTGCATTGTTCATCTTTGTGCCTGTTTACTAGTTCATTACACTTCCTACTTAAAATAGGATGATGTAATATCATTAGTTGAAGAATGAAGATGCTGGACCATGGAGTTGATCAAGCTTGAGGTGCAAGGATAAAATTAAAAATAGTTTAAAACTACAAAAGAATAGCAGTAACCATCACTCGCCATTAGTCCCATTTACTATTCAATCACTCAACTTTAAAAGTGTTTCAATTACCCAACCTTCAACAATTGATAAATTTGGTCAGATCGTCAACTTGCTCGTTAAAACACTAACACCAAAGCCACGTGACCTTTTCCTAGGGTTATTTTAGTCAAACTCGTTTGATTGATTGTCTAGTCGGACTCGGGTAGAAAGTATTGTTCGATATCCGAAACAGAAGAGTTAATACATGATTCGATAAAATACATACACCTAACACACTTTATAACCCGACTCATTTATAGTTTTCTACATGTTCTTAGGTATTAATTGACAGGATAACCCAATACCCGTTCGATACTAGGTCAAAAAACCAGACTCGATACCTGCCCGACTGGCTTTTGGGTCGGACTACTCGAGTGAAAAAAATTTACCGATACCCAAAATAATTGGGTAATAGTCCTACTCGATAAAGCATCTACCCGATCGAGTTTCCTAGTACCCGCTCAAACCCGACTCGATAACAATACTACCTCCATCAAACACAAAAGTTCCTAAATGTTTTGATAATCAAAATTAACAAACTTTATGATCTTAATTGACGCAAACAACTTTATTAATCTAATCAAAAAAGAAAATTCATATTTATATAATAAAGTATCAAATACTATATTTTGATATATTTCAGTCATATATTATATAACATATACAAATGTATATGGTTCAAAATTGAATACTAAGTTAATTATGAGAACTCAAAATTGTACATCCTTTTAGAAACGTTGGAGTAGTATTTTCCATGGGATGTTTGACTTTGTACTAGCAAAAAATCTGAGAAGGCCGGCAATTGGAAGAGCGTTAATTGTTTGACAAGTTCATGTAATAGAAAACTCAATAATGACATAAAACTACAAATGATCGAAGAAATTTGACATGTAAATTACTCTTAAGTTACGTTGTATGTTGAAGAGTCCTTGTCGATACCTTTTTGCCTCAAATAATTTGCTCTAAATAAATCCTCAACTTGGATTGATGATGACATATTGACATGCAAGACTTAGTATGAGAAGATCAATGAATGATAAATAACTAAAAGTGATCGAGCTAGAGGATTTAGTAAATAACGAAACATTTAATATTTAAAATTTTGGTGGCATCACAAATATATTACTTATTATTATTTACCCAATTTCAGTTAATTAAAATTAATCATGATAAAATAGTCAATCAAATTTTGAAACAATAAGATTAAGTTCATATCAAAATATTCATATGGATATTGTATATCCAAATACTCACATGTCAAATGTAAAACATTTTTGTTTTTTAGTAAGATTAATTTAAGATCAAATTTGAGTTCTTAAGTGTTTAATTAAACATTACAATTAATAAATTGAGATGGAGGTAGTAATACGTATATAAATTAAGTAAAATGTACTCTGTATATTTATTTTAGTACAATTTATGTTCAAATAAAGTAGACCATAAGTTATACATTTATACCAGACTATATTCTACATGATTATAATTAATACCCATTTCATGCATTACTTATATCTCCATAACCTATTTTTATTATAGTTAAAATATTTGATCATGGTGTAACATATTTGAATATTTATGTTGTATGCTCGAAACTTATTACAACAACTTGATATTTTCGAATTTATTACAAGATGGAAAACATGGAAACTAATTGTTTTTGTTTCCTTTCAACATCATGAAACTAATGCAGTAGTAGTTCAAATCATCAAATTGTGATCGTTAAGAGTGAAAGCAAGAAATTAATGCACTTCCAAATCTGACTTAGTCTGCTTTTACATGAAGAAACCAGCTGACTTTTACCAAAATATTACTCTATAATTCTCTACTTTAAAATGTTGTTGATGGTAATATTCTAATGTAGTAGCAACAAAACACTTGACAACCATGAACATGTTCATAGTATTTTTCCAAATTTCCAGCTTCTTAGTCTCCGATCTTGTTGCACAGCAAATTTATTCAGGGAATTCAGTCCTGGATTGCACATCAGAACAATCATCGGCCGACCTGTATTCGTGCAATGGCAATCAAAGTTCATGCCGGGCATTCTTGATTTTCAGAGCTCAGCTGAACTATGCCAACGTCTTCACCATAGCGAAGCTCCTATCTTCAAACCCCGAGGAGCTTGCCCGAGTTAACAGCATCTCGGATTCAATAATATTTCATCAGGACCAAGAAGTCATCGTTCCTGTAAATTGTTCGTGCTCAGGTGCACGAAGGTACTACCAGGCTAATACCACATACACTATAAATAGCTATGACAACTACTTCACAGTTGCAAATTATACTTACCAAGGATTGACAACTTGTAAAGCTCTAATCACTCAAAATCCTTATAATGCAACGAGTTTGGATGTGGGGCTGGATTTACAGGTACCACTACGATGTGCCTGCCCTACAACGAATCAATCGAAGAATGGTTCTGAATTTTTGCTCTCTTATTTGGTCACCATGGGTGATTATATTGAGTCAATTGGTAGAAAATTTAATGTGCCAGAAAGTGCTATTCTTGATGCAAATCTGCTGCTAGAAACAGATGAAATATACCCGTTTACAACAATTTTGGTACCCTTAAAGGAAGAACCAAGGGTTCTACCCCTTCCAAAGTCTCTTGACAGAAAAGGAAAGGCCTATGATAGAATAATCTTTATCGGTGTGGCGGTAGGTAGTTGTCTAGCCGTCGTCTGTTTTATCTTGTTTGTGTGCGCCTGCAAAGGGAGAGGAAAAGAGAAGGTTATATGCTTCTGGAAGAGTAAAACATCAAGGAGAAAATGGAAATTATCCGTGAGCATTTTAGATGGTATTGCTAAACTAGACCAGATATTGAAGATCTACACATTTGAAGAACTGGAGATTGCTACCAACAATTTTAATCCTATAAAAAGAATTGGGGGTTCTGTTTATAAGGGAGTTCTTCGCGGAAAAGTGTTGGCCATTAAGAGAATGAACTCAGATGCAGTAGAAGAGACTAGAATTCTCTCAAAGATATATCACTTCAATGTAATTCATCTTCATGGTTTATGTGAGCACAATCAAGAAATTTACCTAGTTTATGAGTTCATGGAGAATGGATCACTAAAGCAATGGCTCCAAAGAGAAAACGATGAAGAAAGTCAGAGCTGGAATAGTCGGATTGTTATTGCTTTAGATGTTGCCAATGGGCTTGACTATCTTCATAACTTCACTACTCCAGGGTATGTCCATAAACGATTAATTACCAATAATATTCTGCTCGATAAAGATCTAAGGGCCAAAATCGCATGCTTCAGCCATGCCAGATCAGCTGAAATTGTTGAAGATTCATTTCCATCTGCAAGTTGTATTCTTGGAGCAAAAGGCTACTTGGCACCTGAGTATTTGGAAACAGGGGAGGTTACCTCAAAATTGGATGTTTATGCCTATGGGGTCGTTCTTCTTGAACTGGTGACCGGGAGAGAAGCTGTCTATCAGATGGTTGATAAGGAAGTATTGTTATCTGACACCATTCTGCCAATTATGCAAGGAAGCTGTGTAAATGAAGAGCTTCCAAAGCTCATAGATCCTCGTCTCCAACTCAAGCATCCAATGGGTTATGTCATCGATCAAAGTCAAGTTGCTCTGCGCTTAATAAAGTTAAGCATAGCGTGTTTAGAAAGAGATCCTGCAAGAAGGCTAAGTATGGCAGATGTGGTATCAAATCTACTGAAAATTCAACTAGATGTGTAGAGAACGGAATCCATGAACATAGAATAAGCCAGGGTAGACCACTTTGCATTGTTTTCATACAAGAAGTTACTTCCATGACGTAGAATAAGTCGATCAATAAATACTGACAACATAATTTTAAGTGTGCAGTAAATTTTTCTGAATCTATGAACACACAGAAATGAGAGTTTTCTTTCAACAGATTTTCCATTGATAAAAATTGTAAATTGTAAATTGCCAAAATATATATTCGACGTACAAGTGTACAACCCTGCAAAAGACTGTATGATGCTATGGACTTGGCTCTGACAATAATGCATAACCTTATGTTCACCATAATACATATGAAAGGTCTAATAGGAGATGTCTATTTCACAAGTCTTAAGCAAGTGTCCATATAGTGCTCCTGATTTCGAAATGTACGTGCAGAAATTGGAGAATCAAACTCTCTAAATTGATAACAGTCTGCTCTTCACTACCCGATAGACAAAAAATAGTGGTGAAAGGACCTCAATGGTGTCGGTTCACTGACATGATACTAAAATATGAAAAAAAAAAATCAGTGACTCACGTCATATGGCGTTCGACTTACAAGCACTTTCTTCATTGATAGTAAAGCTACCCAAATATAGTTCATAAATCCTCATCAAATCTTCAGAGTTGACAGTAAACAAGTGCCCGGTCACAACAGCAGGAACAATTCCATTGAGCTCTTCACTCCTTTCTTCAACTGCTGCAGCTTCCCTCAGCTTACCTTCCTTCCAAAGACTCTTTACAAGCAAATCTTTAGTATCATTATCTGGCATCAGCCCTGAATTACTCATGTCTTCAAATACCCTCTGTGCAAGGGCAGCTCTTTTACACTTACAGTAAACATGGATGAGAACCTTGTACATGTAAGTATCGGGTTCCATACCACACTGTCGGACCATTCCAAAAAGTCTCTGTACTGTTTTAATATCTTCTTGAAGTGCAAAATGATGTATCAACCCGGAAAATGTTTGGATATCAGGAAAAGTCCCAAGCAAGATCATCTCTTCGAGGATGTCAAAGGTGTCTGAGGTCATCCTACACTTTGCTAGTGTTCGTAAAAGAGAAGAATATAAAACTAGCAGGTTGGTTTTCGGTATTGGACCACATATTTCTTTACAACTACGGAAAACCCGGAGAGCAGCATCAGCACAATGTGAAATGCCATAAAAATCAACTATTAGTCTGACAGTGCTAAATGACAACCGAATACCTTCTCTCTGTATCTTAGACAAGAGTTGATCAACGATATGAACACACCCATCACGAGACGCTTTGGTAATCATTCTTGATATTGAGTATATATCATGAGTAAATCCAGGTTGATAAGAAACCCAGCAAAAGAAGTTCCATGCCGTTTCGGCTTTCTTAAAACTTCTAATCATCTTGCAAACCAACCGAGTTGTCCAAACAATTTTTGCATCCTCAAGAGCTGAAACTTCTTCATTCCCCCAATGTTCTAATGCCCTTGCCAAAGCACTCGGGTCCAACCACAGTTTCAAGTGGACTGAATCAATGGATTCTTCACGGATACAGTTAGCATCGTCCTCCTCCTCACCATCATCATCATCATCATCGGTGTAATCAATTGAATATGCTACATTCTTGATCCTTTCATTTGGCAACATGTTCTGAACCAGTTCATCAGTCCAATCAACATATCCTGCCTGGTGCATTCTCTGCAAAGTCAATTGCATAGCTCGACCAGGCAACACCCCATCTACGCGCATCTCATCAAGCAAAGTTTGGACGATGTCTAGTCGATCATCGCCTGCTGCGGCCTCCACCAAAACTGAATATTGTCTGAGAGTTCGTTTAACTCTCATAAGGGGCAACATTCGAAAAACATCCAGTCCTCTATCCAATTTTCCAGAGTCAATAAGGTGTTCAATCATAACCGTATAAGTTCTCGGATTAGGGAGAGCTCCATCATCGACAATACTACGAAAAACATTCACAGCCTCCAAGTCCTTGCCTTTATTAGCATAAAGACCCATGACTATATTATAGGCCTCGGTACAAGTACGCTTTTGAACTGCTTTCCATTCATCCCACACACCAACAACCTCATCCACCTCTCCTGCAACACCATACCATCTCATCTGATCCATAGTGCTAACCCGACGAACATTATCAAACTTCCCCAAATTAATGGCATTAACAAGACCCCTAAGTTTCCCAACTTGACCAGATTTCGCAAGAATCTTGGCCAACGCGTAAAGGGTATTTTGGGTATGCTTGAAATGTGGATTCGTCTTAAGCATTTCAATCATAGACAATGCAGACTCAGGAGAAGGCGCTGATCTTAGCACATTCGCCACTACAAACGAGTCAAGATCACGACTATTTAAAAGGCGAACAACAGACCCGTCTGAACTGGAACGAAGAGCGAGTCGTAACAAATCAATGAGATTGGCTCTTTGGAAATACAATTTGACCTTGTTCACTTTTCGGGTACTGCAAAAACTCTGAATTTGTATGTATAAACTGCTGAAGGTGCAACCTGAAACATTGATTAAAACTATTATGTAGGGGTGCCAAAGATATTAATACAAGAAAAATAAGGAAAACTATACAAGATTAGTGGGGAGAACCAAATAATTTTTTGAAAAATGTATAATAACATTTTATTATCCAATAGTAAACGAATTTGTATGTATAAACTGGTGAAGGTGCAACCTGAAACAGTGACTGAAATTTTTATGTAGGAATGACGAAGATATTAATACGAAAACATAAAGAAAATTATAAAATTAGGTGGCACGAACCAACTAATTTTTCAAAATGTATGATAAAATTTTATTTTCCAATAGATAATCTATATATTTTTCAAAAAATTAGACGGGCGACTGTTCCTGTGACTCCCCTAGTTCCACTACTAACCTGAAGGGAAGAATCGTCCAGAATTCATATACAACGCTGACATGTAAGTGAATTAATCAAGATTAGTTCATTTGCAAGAAACTGAAAGATGAGCTTCTTTGGGGAATAATATCAAACACGTACTGTGCATAGTATATGAAGGGATGTCTCAAAGACCAAAGCAGAGGAGAAAAATGAAGTATATGCTAAAAATGGTGGTGTACTGATATCATTATAATTCAATATTATATTTCTCGAAGACAAATCCTTATGCACGATGCATATAATTCATGTATAGTGTATATATTAACCATTATAAGTGTGCATATTATCCAGAGTTAGTGTACATATTACGATCTAACATTAGTCAAGGTTAATGTAAATGTTATTTCAATTTCTCATTCTAATATTACTAACGAGTAATCGATATGTTACTATCCAATAATGAAATATTATTCACTACTAATACAAATGTTACTCACGATAAATACAAACATTACTCATAAAGATTAATGCATCGTGAATAAACTTTGGCTTGTGCACAACAATTCATGCCAAAAACTAAAGTATCAAGTATTACAAATGTGAGGAGATACTCAAGTTAAGCATGAAAATGTGTACATATATAATACAACTATACAATGACATAACAAACATATAGAGTCTATACACTGAATTGAGATTAACATGAGAAAAATTTATTCCTTAAGCCAATTTAATACAAACTTCTTGGACAACAATATCTCTATATACTATGGTTTTACAATGCAGCTAAAGCTATCTACCTGTGTGTATTGGTATATGCTATTTTCTCCTATACAATCTACAAAGGGAAAGTATTGATCTTGGGCTGTGAACTAAAGAACATAACTATCACAAGATTTCGCAGAGAAGAACGAACGGCGCGCTGGCGGGGGGTGGGGGTGGGGGTGGGGGTGGAGGCGGGGTTGTGCGCAGTCAAGGAAAACATCCTGTAAGCTTGATGTGATCAAGAGTTCTCTTGAGCCCATACTTGAGCACAGCTTGATTCCCCTCTCGAAATCCGTCTCCATATGCTGTAGAAGTATCTGACTCAATCTGATGTTTGAAAAACTCGCCCATCTTTTTCTCGAAATCGGACCTTTTTCCCTTCTTGGAAGAACCAGATGATGACGATGAAGAGGAGGAAGAAGGTAATGGCGCAGGGGTAGATGTGGTACTACTACTGGAACCAGAAATGGTTTCAGAATCCAACCACAAACGTGCCATCACTTGACAAATCCCTTCTTCTACATTTGGATGCAAATTAGGATAACCTGAAAAGAATGTCGAAGTGAGAACACCGAATTGATCCAGTGGTAAAAGGCAACAAAGGACCAAAGGGTCTAGAACATTAGGTCAGTGTTAAAAGAACATGACACTCACGAAAATGAGACTTCTATTCGCGAATAAAATATCTGCTATTACCTTTAAGTCGCAGCCATGCATGCATCATCTCATGAGCCAGAATCGAACCAGTCAACAACCTAAACAGTAGGAAGATTCCTTTTGGGTCGAATCATTGTCATAATTGGTTCAAAAGATGAAATTTGAGGGGTTACCTTGGTAGACCAAATAGAATGAGAATTGCTGTTACTTCACATTTGCGGATTAATTTATAAGGCTCAGTAAACATGTCAACAATACGATAACCACCAATTTGTGGGCGCCTTAATATCTGAGATGGGTTGAATAAATGATCGCAAAATTAATGGAAAACTGAGAATCACAAAGCAACCAAGTCAAAAGTTCATTAAGAAATAAAATAAGCAGGAAACAGATTCCCACCGTGCTAACTGTTTGTTCTTCAGATAGGCAGAGTCCTCTTGTCTCAGGCAAGTGATGGTGACCCTGGGGAAGGAAACCAATTTCACTGAAGATTGTAATAACTAATAAATATGTAGACCATGGAAGATTATAATAAGCCATAATTATGAACTCACAATTTTCTCCCCTTTGATGGCTTCATTAAGTGCTTGCCTTTCTACCAGTAGTATGGGAATTGCCTGCTCCACTTTCATATTTAACCCTTCATAAAACTCTAGTATTTCAAGGTATAATGGTTGACATTCATTCGTATCCATTATGGCTGAGTCTAAACACTCCAGACAAAGCCTCCGACCATCATCCAGAACCAAGAATCTGGAGTCTACGGGCTGCAAGGAATAAAAATGTTGAAAAAACTTCGTATAAAGGAAATATAAAAACTGCAAGTTATAATTTAATCTCTGTTAATGATATATCCTTCGTTCAGGTTTCTAGGACCGACCTCCATTCTTTCACAGCTGCAGCAGCGTGATGTTCCATCAAACTCATGTGATGGACAGTACTTCTGCATCCAGAAAGGATGTGCCCTATATTCAATGAGACCGGCTGGATTTGTTGGAATCTGCAACAAGATGAAATGTTTCAAATGATTTTTTTGCATCGAAGTACTGGTTTTAAAAATCACAATATCTGGACTTGATACTTACAAAATTCATACATACATCACACTTTGGATGATGTTGGTCCTTGTAGCAGGATTTATGATATGGGCGATTTTCAGACATGGAAAACTGCAAAGGCATTACTGCAGTATCAGGGTATCTCATAAACAGTAAAGATGCATCAGATCTGATAATTAGATTTACAGCAGAAGACTACAGCCATTTTTGGCCAGGTTGGACCTCATAATCTGAAATCAGTAGATCGCAAACATGGCAACGAAAGCATTCTGGATGCCAGACTGTGTCCATGCAACTTAAAAAGCGTCCATGACCTATATCGGCATGGCAGCCAGCACAAATCCTGAAACCACATTCCATTGAAGTATTGGACAGTTGGTGTCAGAATTCATTTAACAACTTAATGGTGAAAATGTGGTTTCATAATAGGCATATATCATTGTGCAAGCTGGAAGTTATAAAACCATCAAGTTAGCAACATAAAAAGATGTTCAGATATGAGGACACAATTTATCCAACAAAAGAAGACAGCCGGCGATGTCTACCTATTTAAAAATTCTAACGAAAGATTATCTCAGGTCAGCTAAGATAAACTTCATCTGTTTTATTTTGTTTTTTACTTTGTCATTAAAATAGGTTAATGCTCCATGCGAAAGTTAGTAACTTTAATTTTGAGATAAGTGATTTTGCCTTGGGTATAAAATTGCAAGATCAAAATTTATTAGTAATATAAAGGGTGAAGAAGCTGGTATCTAACTGAGCATGTTTGAAATGTGAAATATCAATGATAAGAAAGAACCACAATTGCAGAATAGAGGTTAATATCCTGTTTTTCCATCACAAAAGTCAGAGCTGCCTGTCTGTCGTAAGTGTGGAAGACGTAATAGCATCAGAAAAAAATTAGTCGCAGAGGATATCAGTTACCTGTAAACAGTAGGATAGAAATGCGGATAAGGTGGAAAGAAGCTTCCATAATCATACTGAGGCGGAGAATCCACAATCAAACTTTCTTGAAGAGCCTTTGCAAGCTGTTCATCTTCGACCAACTGAGATTCATTGTCTGAGAATCATTGAAAATATATTGAACCCCAGAGTTCAATGGGTAATCACAAAATGTATTCAACCCTACTTATTTCACTAAATTTAAGCATCTTGAAGATGAGAGAATATAATTTCAGTCACATTATTTTCGTTTATCAATTTTATTCACCAAAGTATCCTTAGATTTCTCTGTTCATACTTCACATCCTTCACTCCAGTCAGCATGCCCCAATGCATGTGAAAAGACTCCGGCCTAAGAGGGGTAAAGGGGGGTCGGATAGTATGTAGCCTTACCCCTGTGATAACAGAGAGTCTATTTCCTAATTGACCCAATAGTAAAGTTCAAACACTATCTACTACTTTACAATTGATAAGAAGCAAAAGGTATAGTGTAATGAGCCATTTTGACCTATCCCATCATATCCGAAGAGTTTAAATTGTTTGCAAAACCTTCAGGCAATGGTACTCACCAATTACCCCTTTCCCCTTTCTTTCTTTCTCAGGAGAAGAATTCCATTGTTGATCTTCCTTTGCTGAAGGAGATTGCCTGTTATGAGCTTCATCAGCAGCAAAATTTATTTTCTGATCTTCCTTTCCAGAAGAATTTCTGCTGTGATCTTCGTCTTGATCAGCATCAGCATTTACTTTCTGAGCTTCCTTTGCCGAAGAATGGATTTTGTGATCTTCCTCAGCTGCAGAAGTTTGCTTCTGACCTTCATCATTATCAAAGTACTCTTTCTCATCAGTCTCTGCAAGCGACAGTGCGATAGCATGGTCAATCTCTTCATGGTCAAAATCTGATACTGCATCCTGCATTGTTTGCCAGAGTTACAAATGGTAATAAAGGCTACAGTAAGGCAAATGACAACATACTATTATAACATTCTTAAGCAACGATAAACGCAACCAGAAATCAACATCAACGTCAACATACCCCAATGCCTTTGAAGAGGCTCTTACCTAAGCAGGGTAGGAGGGGAGAGGGGTAGGATAGTACACAACCTTACCCCTATAATAACAGGTTGACTGTTTCCGAATTGTCCCAAAAATGGATACAAACACTATCTACTACTTCACAATAGATAAGAACCATCGGTAGTGTAATAAACCATTTTGGTTTATTCCATCATATCTAAGAGGTAGAGGACATAAAATCCTCGACTCCATATCACATGGAAACCAATATTTATTCCATATCAAAGGTTAAATTAAGTAAAACACCAATAATTATTAATGATCGGAGTAATACCGGAGAAGTTGAAGGTTGCTCCCAAATATTAGTCTCTTGATACTTCCCATGGTATTGACCTTTGTGGCTGGAACCTTTAAAAATCTTGGTTATCCAACCCATGAAATCAATTGATATCCTCTTGCTCTCTGACTTACATATATATCAATCAGGAGTAAGAGCTATTTCAATATGACTAGAAACAAAACTAACATATTAGGACAATAATTGTGGGAAACCTTCAGTTCTGCTATTAGGCTTAGGAATAATTGTATCAACTATCAACCACAGATTAAATGAAGAACACAGACTATCATAAGAAGTCAAAATAATTTTGTAAATTATTTCACAGGATCAAGAATATATTTCAATATATAACATACATACGATATGTCCCAACTCTCTGTTTAGCGGAGTAAGAGGAGTCGGATTGTACGACACCTTAGCCCTGTGATAACACGGATATTGTATTCGAATTGAACCAAAATAAAGTACAAAAACTATCTACTACTCCATACTAAGAAAGAAACATAGATACTTAATGAGTCATTTTGACGACTTTGATAAAAAAATGTATTTCATCACCAGAAATTCAAAAAATATAATTTTGTATTTTCATGACATTCACAAGTGAAATGGAACTAACAGGAAACTGCTAAGCTACTGAAAAAACTAATTTATATAGCTTATACCTTGATTGAAGCAAAAGGCAAGTAAATTTTATTGAATATAAAAAGCTGAAGCAATCCAACTACACTGATATAGACAATAAACAACCACCAACAACAAATTTAAATGGATACCCAATTAAAAATAACAAATTTTGATGCTTTAACATGTATTGATGGCCTCTCAGAAACCAAGAACAAATTTTGTTGAATACCATATTGCCGAACCAGAATTTTTATGAAGGAGACACCAGAGAATGGTTAAAAGAAAATTAAGGAAAAACATAAAAAATTTGGAGAACCAATAAAATATTTTATAAAAAATATACGTCAAAATCTTAATTTTTCAATAGTATTTTTGTTTATTTTATTTTTATTTTAAATAGGGGGAGTATGTTCTACTTAGTGGTCATAATTCATAAGTTCCAAATATGATTATCTTGATAGACCATATATGAATGTTACGCCTCCCTTAATTACACCACTAGCGACCATATATGATTATCCACTTTCCACATATGCCAAATAAAGAAAAAAATTCATTGGTCGTAAGTTCACCTTGTAAAGTTCAAGATGAATTAGAAATGTAAAAAAGAACTACATAAAACGTCATTTTATATTGGATAGTATGTGTCAGGTGAAGATTCCAGTTGCAGAAATGTTGCCAAAGGACAAGAAAAGTGGATAAATAGATGATGGAAGACTTCTTAAAGTCTACGCAATATATATATTATATGCATATATGGATGAAAAAATGCTAAAACTTTTTGTTTTTTTATGTGGGATTGCTTGACTATGTACAATGAGTACATTTTTAAACACCCATTTTTCGCTAACATTCGACATCATCTTCTTCTTCCATTTAATAATTCAAATACCAATTCAATATTTACAATACTCCCAATGCTTTGTTTAAAACAAAATTCTCTACTTTAGACTCATCAACATATACCCTACATCTTTTATTTCCTTATATTTTTAATTATTATTTCATATTTTTTCTTTTTATTTATCTCTTCCTTTTATATGATAAATATTATTATCATTCGCAAAATAGAAGTAACTAAATAATAAATTTTTTTAATCTCATATTCTTTTTATTTAAGTATTTATTTATGTAATTTTATAATTTATAAAAGTTTTTTTAAATGTGATAATTATTTCAAATAAAAAATTATACATATCTAATTTCTTTATTCGCACTCAAATAAATAATCTTCAAGCCCTTAAATAACATCATGTTTCCATCTCTTTCCCTCACAACATGACAAGTGTCCAGCTCAAAGCACCTGTTGCTTAGAACTACGCCGAATTTTGCTCCTCAATACCAAAAAGTACTCACATCATTCAACACTCATATTAATCAAACCATCGGACCTTATTCAACATTATTTCGAGCTGCTTAAACCAAATCATCAGATGGACTTACGGGAGCAGCCTAAATTCATATCGAATGTACAAGGCTTTTAAGCGAGTTTAAATGATTATTTCTTACTCCCCTTTATTCAGAAGTGTCGCTTTGAGGAAGTTTCATTTAATCGACTTATCATAAAGCGTACTATCGCTCCAATTTTATTATTTCCTTCTAATTTTTCTTCTCAAAATGTTTGATTGTTTAGTTTTTGTATTTGTTTCAAATATTTGATTTTTTACATTTTTAATTCTATTTTTTTACTTTATATACGAACCTACTTTTCTTTTTCTCAAGGCTTTTAAATGGGTCAATGACATTATACTTTTCTATATCTCTCTCTTTTTACATAATTAATTAGCCTATATTATCAAGGGTAAACATGATAAAAGTCATCCGTCTCTGTGAAATACCAATTGGTAAAAGTTAACTGTAGCTAAGTACCGAAAGACCATCGCTATTCATGCAGCTGCTCCGACTTAAGTTAGTGGAACCTCAGGTACATCGAAAATTTATCAAAAAATAATAATTAAATTGATTTAGACTTTAATTAATCAAATTAATTAAAAAGTCGAGCCACTAAAAGATGCCACGTGGTTTATTAGTGGTTCTTTGATTAAAACCCCTAAATTCAAATCCTCAAACCCTCGATCGAACAGTGGTTCCTGAAATTAAGCCTCGAATTAATCAAGTAAAAACAAGGGTTTTTACATTAATTAAATCTCTAAAATTGAACTCGAAATACGCAGCTTCTTAGAAAACAACTCCTCAAGATTAAATGTCAATTGAAATTTAGGGCTCGAAAAACTCCTCAATTTTAATATTAAAATCAAGCAGGCGAATATTCGAAGCCACGCCAAACGAAAACCACGGGTTCAAAAATGAAGAATCCTGCCAGTTGGGGGTTAAAATCAAAAGCTCCAAAACGCCCAGAGACTTCTAAGAGTTTGAGTTTTCAGAACAAGTTTTGTTTTTTATCAACGGTCCGCATTCTGCTTCAAAAAAATAAAACCTTGTTACATCATAATCCATCCACCCAAAAATAAACCAACCAATCGTAAAACAAGAATTTGAAACCCGTGGGGTTTATATATAACCCCCCCTTATTTTCAAAACTTCCATCACATTCATATCCAAAAAACACCGAGAAATACAAGAAAATCTTTGAGATTTTTCAAGTTAAATCTTTCAAAAACGCCACTAAACACCACGCGCGTTGAAAATACCTCGTGTAAGCAACAGTACTGAATCAAGGATTATTGCACAAACGCAATACTCCTTCAAGTTTGAAGCAAAATCACCCCTGACTAAAGCTCAAGAATACTTCGAATATTCGTGAATGTCAAATAGTCCCTCGACATTCGGCAATCTGCATTTAACACCGAAAAAATCTCAGTTTGATTCATCAAATTTTAGATATAGGAATACACCGAACGTGCTTCAAATTCCTTATGCAATGGGATCTTTATGTAGCTGGTCAAGCAAAGTTCCTATCTACTGAAGAAAGATCATCAATGCTGGAACGCTTTTACCTTCATATATCGATTATCACTCTACAACAACAAAGCCTCATAAGGCCGCCAGAGTAAAGCTTGTGTAGCGCAACGCCATTTCCAAAAACTTAAATCAAGTCCAAGTGAGGCCAAATTCACTAAGTCCCACTCTACAACAACACGTCATTTTGAGGTCAGCCAGAAGACAAAGTGGGAGTAAGCCAGCTACTGGCTCAATATTTACTGCTATCACTCCATACAAATGTTTCGAGTTCTATCCCTAAATCAAATTCCATCAAAGACAAGTGGCCTCTCAAGCTACAAAGTCCCACTATTTAAGGTCAGAGCTTATCCAAATTACATAGTCCCACCAATAGTACTCAAAGCAAGTCCTGCTACTAGCAACGTCATAGTAAGTCCATCAAGCTCCACATAGACAGTGGTATTTAAGTCCAAAGCACTCAAAGATCAAGTCCATACACCCAAAACGGGAATACGCCGCTAAGACTCCCAACCTCGAAACATATCCAAGTCCAAACCGCCTCGGTCCATCGCCACTGTGACACATATCCATCTCATGAGCTCTTATCCAAATCAAGTCAAATCAAGTCGTTCTCAAGCTCGCTCAAAGCCGAGCCTCAAGCCAAGCTCCTATCAAGACTAAATCAAGTCAAGCAGCAAAGCCAAACATTTCACAGCATCGCCGCTGAAACGCTAGTGGTCTTATAGTTCGGGACGATCCTCTCTTCTATCATAAAACCCGTATTAATCGGTGAATTTTCCCCTTTTTTACAACGTGGGTTTTATTTTTTACCCCCCTAAGATAAATAAAAAATTCTTCTTTCAGACATACTATGGCATCGGCCAGATGTTTCCTGTGCTTATCTCAATCTCCATGTGTCAAAAGTTTACCATAGCGAGAAGCGGTCACATCGCTACGCTTCTTGTTAAATACACAAACCAATGGAGATGTCCCCTCAAAGACGCCATCAAGTCTCCGGCATGTATCATGAGCTCTAGAAGCAGATCAAGTCATGACAAGAAAAAGCAAGCCTTTTACGCCGACTTATGCCACCCGAGAACCTTTCTCAACACATACAGCCGGTGGAGCTTCTGGGTGAACGAATCACTTAACTCTCAAGAAATCTGTCTACACCCAAAGACACCTAGCAAGTGGATCCGGCAATCGTAGTCTAGCTCATTCACCTGCTTTGCAGACTTCCCTAGCGCCAAACGCGATGACCGGCATTACCTTATTGGAAGAGTGATGGCTACTCCTAATGTGTGGACGGTGTAGTGATGCCGTTGTATGATTTTAACACTCAGCATTTACTTTATCGCCGATGACAAGAAAGATAGTCGATCAAGAGCATGTGAAAGCAAAAAGCTACCGAAGTCGCTTCTAAAACAAAAAAGAGGTGTATATGACCTCTTAAAATAGAGATGGATGCTCGCTTATCCCTCGCTTATACATCGTGGTCATCATAAAGACTCTAGAAGCCAAGAAACACAAGAGAAACTACTATCATTTCAAAGATGTGAATGATTCCAAAGCAAAGACAAATCAAGGAGTATATATTGGGGGCAATAAAGGCCCAAAGATCGGATTCACCTTCATATACTCCACGTAAAGCCCTATACCTCCCCGTGATGTACCGAAAAATGCCTATGGCTATCACCGCCCAAATTCCAACACTCACGGAACTAGGAACCCTAAGCAAAGATATAGCCCACTTTGTCGTAGACGCAACAATGTTGGGACCGAAAGGGATGAAATGGTCAAACATTTCATTTGCTCTCAAAAGGGAACGTGCGGCTCGCTTCGTATATCGACGGAGCTTCATTTGGCTGTATAGTTGGCTCAATCAGCGGCAATTCTTTCTCAACCGCTTCTTTAGTACGAAGAGGGTGTTAGTACGATTGAAAGAATCTACTGGCAAAGAAAAGAATAAAGGTTACATACTTTAACAATCCGAATGGAGGAGTTCGAATCTCAAGTTGCAAAGATACTCTCAAAGTCATCGCCTATCGCATGTCCATCTAAGGGAATCCATCACTGCATTACATCATGCATGAATATTCTTAAGACATTCTATACTGCAACATGGGCACATGATATTGAGCTCCCATTACCGCAAACAAAGCATGCCCTTCTCCGATTCTTACCAAGTGCCAACACGCATCCCAAGAGGCCGAAAAGACAACTCCAAATCCTCGAAAAGAGCATATTACCTTTACATTTCAAAAAAAATAAAGTTCAATTTCCTGGAAACTGGGCAGCGTCGAGAGGGCGGGCTCGACCTTGGAAGCGAAGGAGCACTCCATGCATTTAGGAAGTGAACAGTCTCCCTTCTATCTAAGATCCTCGCAATGCTTGACGCCGTGACTAAGGTCAAAGCTCATAGAACTCCCGTGAGTCAAAGAGACCTCGATGAGGCAAAATCAAGCACGGAGCCCAACTTTTGCAAGGCTTGGGAAAGCAAAATTTTGTCCTGTGGAAAGTAATGGGCCGGCTACTTGGGACGATGGTGACCACGAAGACGCCACGTGATGTGTCAAGTCGACGCAAGACTCAAACGCTGGTATGTAATTCATGATTACCTGATGTGTCGTTATTTAAACGAAAGTCGGATCACTGCACGTCTAAGACCGCATAGGGGAATTAGAAACTACCTCATGGTTTCACGGATACGCCAAAGTGTCACGCATAATATCCTATCGAAAGCCCCTGATTCATCGCACGTTAAGTCCCCTCTTACACTCCACCTCAAAGGCTTGAAGCGCTATCAAGTATGACGGACGGGGAAATGTCAAGTGCGATGATAACCCATTCGCAATTGGAAGCAATTCCACTGGCCGATGCCAAATATTATAAGAAGAGGAGTACACCCTGCAAGACGAAAAAGGTCAAAGGCACCCAGATGCCTTCCTCTCCTCAAACAGCTATCTCAACCCCCAAGAAGAAAATTAAGAGGAAATCGGTCTTCCTAAGATTGGGGGTAAACGTGACTCAAAGGAAATCTGTCTTTGACAGATTGTAAAACAACCTTAAAGCTATGAAGGAATCGCAAAGAGGGAAAGAAGAAAAACTCCGCCTACGCTTCAACATGTAGGAACAAGATTTCAGCACACGTCAAATTAGGGTGTACCTTTCTAGTTCAAGATGCATCCCTTTTTGGGAAGCAATGAAGTGAAAGATACGGCCAATCTCCGCATTGCTATCGGAGAAAAGATGCAAGTAAACGGGACACGTAGAGCATGAATTCAAAAAGCATTTAACACTTCGAAAGTACGATACCCCAAGCAAGCAGAATTCGAGACCCAACGATATGTTCACGAGTCGAATTCATATCGAATACTCAAAGCAAATTACCCAATCAAGGGGTACCAATGAGTTCCTAAGGAAAAATCGGACAACCTAATATAAATATATCCATGAGCGTACGTCAAGGAACGACCGTCCGCCTCATAGAAAGTCACCGAGTACGGTGGATCAACAACACCTCGGTAGTTTCGAGACTAAGAACAAGAGGGAAGTGCATACTAGATGGCTACCTTCCTAGCCCAACAAGCAAACAAAGGTCGTCATCCTTGGAAGCTAATGAAGGCCAAGTTTATGTCTACCTTCCCTACATATCAATGAGAAAAGACGTAAGAGTGCGGACGCTTCGACGCAATTTAACCCTGTGGACACGAGTCTTGTACTCGATTGTTCTCTGTGAAGAATCCTTAGGAACTAGTGGATCCAACGCTTATGTCTATAAACAAAACCTAGCGGACTACCTTGAATTGACAAACTAAATAGTATTCTTAGACGAGTTGTTCAAACGGCATAGAACGACCCTCGCAGATAAATACGCCCACTCTAAGACATTGAACACGCCACCCTCGAAGACTAATGCCTAAGTATGTGTAAGTGAACGGTACTTATATTCATGAAAGCCATCGACGTGTCATGATTTCAAGCAAAATATGTTCATTGCTAACGTAGGCGGTGACGCACGAGCGATCGAAACCCAAGGTTCAAGTACTTCTAAAGTACACTCACAGAAAAACCTCCTGAGCATGAGGATAAACTGCCCACCACCTCCTGAGCATGAGGATAACCGCCCCACCACCCTCCTTAATAAGAGGTGATAAATTATCAAACCCCCTTGAACTACGCTTTGGTTTGATCCCTCATGGTTCTATACGCGAGGTACGAAAGTAGCTTAATATGTATCGTTGCATCCATAATCTAAAAACAACATTCACGTTGTCCCACAGGGTCGTGATTAAATTGAAAGCACGCAATAAAAGAATGGAAAGTAGCAAAGAACAAAACATTCATCGTAGCGGAAATGCAATAAGTGGAATAAACCATAACGAAGAAAAAGATCCAGTACATCAAATATAGAAAAGAAAGTTAAGTAGTTTAAAGTCGTTTACTGGCTGGCCCCATTTAGGCTCAGTTCAAGACCTTCTAACTCATGACAAGGATCCCAAATGCTTAGCCCGCTCTGCTCGAACCTCCACCTCCAAGGTATGAATCTGTCGGGAGGTACCTGCTGCTTCAGATCAAGTTGAGTAACAACAGACCTCAAATTCTCGAACCAAGCAAGTCTTCGCACGTGCCTTCTGTGGCCGCCCGGTCCAAATTTAAGACATCATCAAAAAGGGCTAATTGCAAGAAATTTCATACTACTTTGGCAAGCGACCGTTAGTATGAGACCACTTCCCTCACCTCGAAAAAGAAGTCTTCGTAACTTGCCACAAGACGTGGGAAGCGCCTCCCAACCCCAACCGCCATGAACTCCGAAATGCTCATTATATTCTGGCTCTTCCATCAAGACCATATAAGGTGTGATTTTCTCCTCAAGTCTAGTACATATTCGAGACCAGAGAGAAGAAAAGCCTCCAAAGACGGAGAATATTATTATCGACCTCGAGCTAAGCGAAAGTTAACAGGAGTGCTCGAGACGACTAACAACTTCCTCGTGGCAAACACTGAGATTCCTCGGTGTCGACAAGCCTCGCACACTCCCGCTCACTAAACGGGCATTTCCACTACCTAAGGCGGAATTCAAGGAAAAAGGGAGGAATCGAATTAAAAGAATAAAAAAGAAGACAAATACAAAATAGCGCTGGTTGGAATCTGGGCGGCGTAGGATCAAAAACTTTCTCCTGAAATAGGATAAGCTGGTGGAACCACTGGAACCACGGTGAGATGAAAGTAAGCCTCCTTCGAGCACCTCTAGCATGATTTGGGCCTCATCCTCGCATCCGAGGAGCATTTCTCCTAAGAACCGATGGCCTCGAAAAAACCAAAGCGAGTAGCGGATTTGCATACCGTGGGTAGTGAAGACTTCTTCCCTTACCATGCTTCTTAGTAGACAAATTTAGGAACGTTAGATGAAAAGAACTTATTGAGCCATGATTCATAAACCAACAGTCAAGTATTCAAAGTGACATCACCGGAAACGTGATCGCTCGGCTTCGCTTCTAAATAAGACGCATGTCGCCGTAATTCTAAGGCCCATGAACAAACTTGCCATCCTCGGTATCACTGTAAAGCACGGTACTACCGTATGTAACCTTAACCGCTCGGAGAAACGATATAGTTGTAGGGTTCTACTACGAATTCTGAACCCATTCTATGGCATACTCAACCCGTTCGAACGCTTACCGTTAAGGCCACGGTCAAAATAATCGTACGCTCACTTTGTCGCCGTTATAAGGTCCCGCTGACGTGAAAGTACCCTTCCAAGTCACCGGCATGTGAAATAAGTACTATGTGAGCATCGAGGAAATAAACTTACTCTCACCTTTACCATGATACCACCACATCAAAGACCATCCGCATGTCAGGTCAGTTGCTCAAAGTATTTAAATAAGCCCCCATCCAACCAAAGAGATAAATGAGCAGTGGTGCCCTAAGGATCGCTTTAGAAAGTCGATATCTCGGTGATAAGCTTCTATAGATGCAAGCAAGAACCGAGGGAGCTGGGGATCGACCTTCTTCGACCCAAGGGCTCAAAGAGTACAAACACATATGTAACCAAAGAAGAAGCAGAAGGCCGCACAATAAACCTCTCTTCTTCCTCCAAATCGTAACATCATCGATTTTCAAAATCAAATGGATATCTATCACGGGAATCCCAAGGACGGCGATTTAAGAACGGTTGGTCTGGCTAGCGGACAAATGTATCCAGGGATGTCTTAGATAGGTGCGGAGAGAATAATTCCAAAGACCGATCCATTTAGACGGACACCGCCCTAATGTGAGAATGCAGTAAAACCAGCGCGATAACCCGAAGCCAGTAAAAACCATGTGATCGAGGGATCCTGGTATCACTATCCAAAGACGGGCACAAACATCAGCCAGAGGGGACGACTTCCTTTACTCAAATAAGCGCCACATGTGAAGACCCCGAGTCTCGAAGCGAGTCCCATAAAGATAGACATCTAATTGGAACGCATTTAGTGATTGCGTACGTGGGCACCAGCTTCGCTAAAAAGGCCTTAAAAGTTTATGAGCAATATAAACACAACGGAAGCTTCATCAGATAGACAACAGCACTATCGAGGTGATATCGCCACAACGCCAAGCACGCCCCTTCGCCCATTCCCGCAGAATCGCGAATATACTGAAAATTGCCATAAATATTCAAAGTGGCTCTCCATTTCATGCGCCCTCAAATATCATATTGCTCTAGAAACCGAAGCCATGAAGGGATCGATTAATCTACATCTCGTCCTCAAGATTAATGACCTTTTCCTCGAATGTACACTTCTCAACTACGACCTTTCTCTAATTCGATCCCAGTGAATCAAGGCTACGCAGCAGCATTTGCCCATATATAATGAAGTGTGTTACTGTAGTGTCTTTTGTCCTCTCTCGACCCATCATGCGCAAAGTGGAGAAATCGCATTGCCCTCAAGGTAACCATAGTCATGTAGATAAAAAGAAACAAATAAAGTATATTAACTAAGCATTTATTAATCGCAGCTAAGGAGAGAAAGCGGATTCATTTATTACGCATAAAGATGGAGTTTCGCTTATGCTAGTTTATAACATTGCATGTGCCTACACTATATTATGGCTTCATTTGCGTACTCTAAGAAGGGTGCGAAAACAAGAGTGTATTCTCGCTATTGTATCAAGCATGTATTTTGTGCGAGGTTTTAGTCACAGAAGTCGAATGTACGGAGTATTACTTTCATAAACTCCTTTTAGTTATTGTACAACTCTTGCTCTGGTGACACTGTTACACGCTTTATTCTTACGAAGATAATTGTAGTTTTCACTTACTAGGGATAGTAGTGTATAAGCGTATGATGTGGGTGTTATAGTCGTGAGCCTCGAGCCATACATTCCTCGATCGAGTGAGAATAGACGCAAGCAGAACGGGAGCATTCGAGTAAGACCCTCATTTTGTAATTCTCGATCATATTGGAATCCTTCATCGGGCTTTTCCCTCCCGATGTAGGTACATAGCACTCAACTCCAAGCCAAATCGCTAAAAGGCTTTTTATTTTCGGGGTGTTGTTCGCTTACACGCTTGTTGCTGTTGGTTGAAGCCACGGGATACTGGTTCATTACATTATTTTTACGAGGACTTTTCAATTTCACTTTGAAAATGGAGGAAGAATCGGGTCGAACCCGACAATCTACCGCGTATGTACCGGGTTCGAGGGGCAACTGTAGGCATCGAAAATTTTATCAAAATAATACAATTAAATCAATGGGCATTTGGATTAATCAAATCTACCAAAAGTCGAGCTACCAAAAGATCTCCACGTGGCCGATTAGCATTCCTCGACAAACTTAAATTCAAATCAAACCCTCGATCGAACAGGGGTTCCCGGAAATTAAGCCCTTGGAATTAATCGAAGTAAAAAACAAGGGTTTTTACATTAATTAACCTTAAAATTGAACTCGAAATAGTTCCCGAAAACAAATTACATTAAAATGTCAAATTGAAAATTAGGGCTCAAAAAACCCCTAATTTTATTGATTAAAATTAGCTATAAGGAATACCTCGGAAGCCACATGGTCAATATGAAGAATCTGAAATCGTGATTCAGAAATCGGCTAATTCCCAAGAAGTTTCGTTAAAATCAAAAAGCTCCAAAAAGGACCTCAAAGTAGCTACTTTAGGTTTTTTTGGTGAATAAGTTGTGTTTTTTATCAACGGTCCGTGATTCGCTTACAAAAATCAACGATTAAGACCATAATCCACCTCTAAAATAAACAAAACCAATCGGCTAAAGATTCGATGTCCGTAAGTCTATATAAATGCCCCTTATTTTTGAAAATTCCATCCCATTCACATCCAAAAATACTAGAGAAAAACCTTGAGATTTCTCTAAGTTAAATCTTTTAAACCGCCAGCAAAACACCACGTGGTGGCTGGAAAACACCTCCAGATGGCCAAAATAGGCGCTTGAAGTCAAGATTACTGCACAAACGCAGTAATTCTTCAAGCTCAAGCTTAAAACCTACTTGCATCCGACTAAAGTTTCTCAAGAACACTTCTAATATTCGTGAATAAGCTAAATAGCCCTCGGACATTCATAAATCTTGTACGAACACCGAAAAATCCTTGTGCCTGATTCATCAAATTCTAGATATAAATACACCGAAAGTTTAGTCCCTATACGATACTAGGCGTAAGCACGCCGCTAGCCCCTATCAAGTTTATCATTATCATCAACAAGGTCGAACGCCACCTTCATAATCGTATCATCGCCTACAACAACAACAAGCCGCTAAGGTCACGAGTAAAAAGCTAAGTAACGCTGGTTTCAAAGCTTAAAACTAAGTCCAAGTTGGTGCCAAATCTAACTAAGTCCCACTCTACAACAACATACCACCGAGGCCGTAGTAGTTGCGGGCAAATACGCTTAGTACTTGCTTCTCATATAATCTATGCTTAAAGCTCGGAGTTCTATCCCTAAATCAAATTTCATCAAAGACAAGTGACTTTAAGCTACAAACTCCCATCAGAGAAGGTCAGAAGCCATCCAGCCTACATAGTCCCACCGGTAGTACTCAAAGCAAGTCCCACACCTACAAACTCAGTTAGTCCATCAAGTCTAACATGTAATCGGAGATAAAGTTCGAGACACAAAGATCAAGTCCATACAACCAACACCGGATATCGGCTAAGGCTCCCCCGCCGGACTATATCCAAGTCTGCACTCAGCCTCAATCCATCAAAACCGTGACATATCCAAACCATGAGCTCCCTATCCAACAACCTGTCGCCCCTCAAGCTCAAGTCGTCGAGCTCAAGCCAAGACTGGCACAAGAGCAAATCAAGCTCTGTTAAAAGTTGTGCCTGCATATCTCAAAGAACGCTAGTGGACTTATATTGACAATCAATCCTTCGATTTGGATAAAACTTCCATTAATCGAGGAATATTTCCTTACAAATGGGTTTTATTTTTGTACCCTAAGATAAATAATAAAATTCTCTTGCATTACAAGCACCTTGTGTTCAAGTCAAGTTAAAACGAAAAGCCCGCACTTAATCAATTAAGTGCACATCCCACGCATTAACTCCCCTCAATAAGATATCTAGTAGTGGCCTCACGTGGTCATTAGTGCTCTAAGCTTGCTACTTTATAAAAGTCAACCTACGTTAAATTTGTATTAACCTAGATGATCAAACATTTTAAGATGAAAGGAGTATTATTTTTAAATATTTGATCATTTAATTTAAAATTATTTTTAAAGAATTATAAAAAAAAGATAAAATATAAAGTATTAATCCATATTTTTTTTAGTGATAGCACCAATTTATCAATCGAATGTGAAAACAAGAGGAGAAACCACTATAACTCAAATAATTTTAAAAAGACTAATTCGGAGTATTGGTAAGATAATTTATATAGTAATTATTAACCCTTCAATTATTTCAAATTGAATAGAAAATGAAACAATTGACGTATTATAAAAATGTCACAATTAGAATAGATGGTTATGATTACTATTTAAATTGTTTATATTAGAACTTGAAATAATTGGAATGATTAGATCTTGCTGAGATTATTCACACTCAAAAAAGTGTGGGTCAAAATACAAAATTGGTCAATCTACTAACAGTGATGGAATTAAGATTTTTCATACGATGGAGAAAGAACTAATTTTAAATAAACGAACTAATATTCTTTGAATAAATAGTTACTCATTTTTATTTAGCGTTTTTCATCTCGAAATAAAATTTTAATGTGAATTATTAATTGATAGATTTGTTAATAAATCACGAATTATGAAATTTATATCATTATTTAGTTTCGTTTTTTTAAAATAATATTTTATATAATTTTTTTAATATATAGTTTAATTAATTATTTAATTTCTATTTTGATATAACAAAACGTAAATCAAAACAATGGAGGAAGTAACCAAAAAAAGATTTTAACTTAGGAGACACAACACCCCTCTTGCACCTATGTAGTTCCTCATTTTCTTTTAGGATGGAAGAAGTATTTTCTTTTTCCACTAAGTCACTGTAAGTCAAAACATCCATAAACGTTTGCCTTGCCAAATAACAAAAATACATACTTTTAGTGGAATGCAAGATCAACTCTGGGTCTCAAATGTTTTGGCATTTTCTAACTACTACTTGTCAATTTATCATAAGTGAAGGAGGGTTTTAGTTTTCTATTATATTATTATTGGATTCAATCATGATTGTGATAACTTGATCAAGATTTTTGGACACTATGCAATTGTTTGTGGCAGGTTGAAGATACACATCAGGAGTTGTTGCATCTGGATTAGATAAGTTGTGTGTCACTGTCGGGTTGAGATAATTTAATTATGTTTATATAGTTTCATCAAATTTATTGTACAGTGTCGATTTTAAAAGGGATTTCGTTTTTTTTAATTTAAAAAAAAAATGATACATCTGAGAATGGAGTTTTTAAGCTGGAAAGTGGATTTAAAGTCTACTGCGTTCTTGATATCATGAAAGAGCAATGGGTTGGCGATGATAGCGATAGAGAATAATTTTTGGAGGAGAAAATTAAATATGAAGAGTTGATTGATGATTTTTCTTTGAAAGAATCTTAGGAAAATTTTAATTTTGAATGAATTGTTGTATTTTTCGCTAACATAATTTTGAATGAATAGTCTATATAACTAGTACATATTTTAGATGATTATTTTATTTTTATTGTTATTAAAAGGGGCGCCATTTTATATTTAGCATGATTTACATTATTTATGAGAAGACGGTCTAAGTTGTGGATTGTCATTTTAGACAAAGATGATAGTGTTGTCTTTGAAATTAATTTTTGTGTGATTAATTTGAAATGTACATCGATTCAAAGTAGTAATGTAGCTATGGATATAAATTCGAATTGAACATCATAGTTTCAATGTAATAAGGACCATAACATGGTCATCAAATAAATTACTATGATTGCTTGAATCCTCCTGGTCATCAAATGCATTACTATCATTAGTATAATGATGGACATTAGTCAAGTCTAGCCAAATGATCGGTTATTCCAACTCAACACATTTCCAAAGTTAACCACGTGGCAACTATTTTTCATGACAAGCCATAGTGTGATACAAGTCCAAGGAGTATTTAGAATCTCAACTACTCTATTTGTGATAAATCGAGGTGCGTGTTGAGATTGGTGATTTGTGGGAAGGTTGAAGTATGTAGCTAGGGCTGTTATCCAAGTCGAAGTCATTCTGGGGTTTGGTTATACTTGGGGCAGAGCAGCGGCCCGCAGGAGTGGGCGCGAGTTGGGGCCAGGTAAATCGCTGAATAGCGAGTCTGATGATGGATAACGATAAAAATGAGCTTACGTTTAATGTGACCATTAATAAAAATAATACAACTTCGTCCGTCGGGTGAATTAACCATGGCTGAGAAAGTAATAATATACCATCTGATATCAAACAAAACATTTCTGACTCGGGGCAACAATAATTTTTCGTACCAACAAAAACTCCAAAGAAATAAAAAATATGACCGTTGAAAGTGTGATATGTAATCGCCTTTCAGTGCAGCATTTCTTTCGGCCCGTCGTCTCGGTCGTCCTGCTTGACAACTTTGGGCGCAGAAGCAATGGCCGTAGGGAAATAAGAGTCGGCTAAAAGGTGAGTGAATCTGAATGTATCCGCAGTTAACCTCTATTTCCATGCAAACTGAGGATAATTCGAAGACCTTCTGCACCATTTGCGACTATCAGCACAAGAGTTATATTTTATATGTTACTCACCTTGATATAAATCTTTTCATGTGGCTTTCAGCTAACGCGATAAACCGCTTGCGTCAGCAAACTTACTCGCGGTACACTTTATTGCTATTCATGACTTTTCGCGGTACACCTTATCGCATTCGAGCCGAAATCAATTATTTAATCCTGTGGGTGTACAAATTCCACTGAGTATGCGTACCTTTCCAGCTACATTTGTAGTATACTGACATGATGCGTTTTATAGTCTTCCTCTTTACGGAAGAGGTTTGACATGGTCTAAATGCATTACTCCCGTAAGTGAAACCTATCCAGTCCCAGAATCGTCATTTAACATAAGTTACGTGAGAAACATCTTAGGACAGATATCTTATCTTCTAAGTTTTTTCTACATGGCGGTCGAAATGGGTCATGCATTAATTCTTGTTTGACATGTATACCATGTGATTGATTAAAAGTTGATAATCATACTCACTTATCGAAAGAACCGTGATCGAGCAATCGTTCCGCATACTAACTAATTTGGTGCCCGATTCCAATTAGTAGACGCTTTGATTAGGGACAAACAATCTCGCGTTTCGAGGCTTGAATGAAATTTCTTGTTTGAATCCATGCTTGAACCTCTCCAAAAAAAATATCTTATTCTTGAGTGGAACTAATTTTGTTATTCTAATAATACTTGATATCATTGTTCAATAATAAATGATAAGGTAAGCGTGCTTTGAATAAGAAGGAGATATTGAGCAAGTTTTTCGGAAGAAATTAAAGCTGACTTCCTCCCGCTAAATAAATACGATGTTCGAGTTTTTTCGCTTTTGATTGAATCCCCAGTATTCTAATCATTCAAAAGAAAGAAACACCTTGAATCGCAACTTAACTCGTAAGTGGACCTTTGAAGATTACATACACTTAGGTCCGTAAGGACATCTAAACAAGATGATCATGTCGTCATCTTTTAACGTCCTTAAAGAATATTCTTTACATCCATATATCAAAACATTCGCTGATGTAGATGTGTTAATGGCTAACTTGATTCTTATAGATAAGACATTCTGGCGTCTATAGGTTTTTTAAATAAATGTTTAGAACATGGCCAGAACTTTTATACTTCTTTCCTTAAATTTTAGTCGTGGCATTATATGTAATACCCGACCGCAAAAATGTGTGTGTGTGTGATATGTTTGATATGATTTGATTAGTCTTACTCATGCAATCAAGATCATGCATTTTGAGTCTCATCTCATAAGAACTCGATGTTAAGCGTGCTTGACTGGGAGTAATTCTAGGATGGGTGACCCTGACAGTAGAGATTTCTCGTTGAGCACGTGAGTGAGGACAAATGGAAAGACTTCGTAATTGGTTTGTGAGGCGATCCGTCGAATCCCAATAGCAGCGCCGACTTGATGCGCCGGGCAGGCATTCTGATATATATATATCTTGGCCAACTCTTTGGATATCCTTATGCTATCTTGGCAATCGAACTCTTTACCGTCAAAGTAGCAATCTTGAATTAAACTATTATACTACCTTATGGGTGATAGAATATTGGTTGTATTAGCTATGGTAAATCTCATGGAATAATTTTCATAGTTTTCATAAAGTTCATTTAGTTCGATAACTAAACATTGTAGAAAGATCAGCAATTGATCTTCTAGAACTAACTCCAAATAATTTCATTAATACCTCTATCGTCCCATTACTTGAAATATCTTTCGCCTTGATACATGAATCTTCTAGATAATTGTTTTGGTAATGGTTAAGCGGCGTTATATGAGATCTAAGTGGGAGAAAGATTCTCGTTAGACATCAATAGGAGTTCAAACATAGAATTTATCTAATTTTATTCACTTTAAACTCCATAACATTTATCATATATATAACTGTTATATCGAGGCTTAATTCATATTGAATGTCGGCGGTCTGAGGATCTCGCTTGCTAAAATTAGCGGTTACGACCGTACCGTCGGCTGACTCAAATATGGTAAAGATGCATTTTCACTAATATTATACTCCTTTACATCATCTGATGACTTTGTGTCGTAAAGCTCCCACTGACCTTTTGAACTCTTAGTTCATCTTCTTTCTCCAATGAAGATTTTACTCCTTTCATACTCAAATATCTCAAGTCCACTACTTGAATATTAATAGTATACTCGTTTTTCATTTATTTTAGTTTTTAAGATATGAGTGCCCCACATAAATGTGAAGGATCATTACCTAGGAATATTTCAACCATAATAGAATCTGGTCGCAGTATCCGTTCACACTGAGATAGATTGCCAAGGAACATCCATTCTTTAATGTCTTATAACTAGAAGAAAACTTATGAAATAGATTTGAACATAATGCATGCTTGTTCGCATGATCTGCTGTTTCATATCAAATGATTTCTTAAAATCATTTGCATGAGTTCGATTCATTCATACTATTATGAATAATTTGTATAAAGGTGAGTGTGGAATCTCTTAAATGTGTAAATAGAAAGTTGTTTATATGCTTGAATCGGGTTCAATATATTGTCTTATATATATGTCACGAAATCATATAAAGAAGTCATCTTGTGAATCTGTTTCTCGGATAGTACATATTAAATCGATCTACATATCTTATAACCATAGAGCAGGTTTTATGCTCTTTATTGTCGATTTGTAATCGTTATCTTAATTGATATGTCTTTGTGAACAATACATTTATCGGCTAAGATGCAGCTAATCCTCACTAATTTTAGAAAGTTAATTGATCCATGCTTCTTAAGTTGAGAGTTATCCAGTGCAAGTTCAAAGTCACTGATATTATGGTATCTTATGTCTTGTCGTCGTCAATTCTTGAAGAAGAGATGTTGAATTACATTCCTTTACAAGACATGCTTGTAGAATAGGAACACATCAGATCTATAGGCTGACATTAGGGTTGTAAGCAAGCGAACCTGCAGAACCAGTGAGTTCGAAATTCGGCTCGACTCGAACTAGGTTTGGCTCGGCTCGAAATGGTAAGACAACTTTGAACGTGTTCGGCTCGTTATATTAAAAAAAATTGAACCAAAAATAATATTTAATTGAAACAATTGGAAAAAAATCAAATTGAAATGCTAAAATCAAAAGTCAATTGAAATCCTAAATCAAATCCCAAAATTATAGCCTAATTGAAAAAAAAATCAAATTGAACAATTAAACCAAAAACATCAAATTGAAATTCAAAATGAAAAGCTAATTGAAATCTTGACTTAAATACTAAAATCAAAATATCAAATTCAATACCTAATAGAATTTCGAATTCAAAAACTGTTAAATCTAATCAAACATCAAATCGGCAATACATTAAATCGGCTTCCTTGTTAGTCTTGTAATCTTGTTGTCGAACTTGTGTTGGATTCATGAAATAGGGATGAGGAATAAAGTGAAGTGGAGAGGGTGAAATAAATCCAATCCATTTCACTTCATGTATTGGGGATGAAAACAGATTTTGAAATAGTTTTTGGTTTTGGTGTGTGTGTGGGGAGGGGGAGGGGGAGGAAGCTGCGAAATTGGAAAATGGTGGGGGAGGGGGGGCAGGCGAAATGGGAAAAGTGCAAATGAGTTTGTTTAACATGTAATATGGATGGGGAGGTCTTACATGCTCAACTTATTTTGGGTTTAAGAGGTGTTGAAAGGGCTTAAAATAACAAGTCTATATAATATTTTTAAGTTGAAATCATTATCATCCATTGGCCAGAACATGTCGAGAAGCTGTTCGGCTCTATTCTATCGAATATCCAATTCTAACGTTCGGCTCTATGTTTGAACTTCGAATCGGGCAGATCGAACTATTCGGGCAGAATACTCGAATCGAATCGAACTTTTAGGTTCATTCTGACCCTTTCAGCCGGTTTGAGTTATTTATTTCATGTCGAGAGTAGTTGAAGCGATGCTCGAGAATCAAATCATTCTTGATGAAAGATTCCAAGCAAGTATGATCACGGTTTGAAAACAATTTCTATAAGCTGGGACAATTTCTCGTGTGACTACTACTCTATTTATCATACAAACTTCGAAAATATGTAAGCCAAATCAGTAGTTGCACGAGTAGTGTAGCTTAACTCTTAAGCATCGGTATATTTTGCCAAGATGCTTGAGACTCCAAAGTCCTTTACTTTCTATTTCTCAGTATATACATTCCACTTTACTTATGTTTGAAAGAAAAGGAGTGAAGCAAGTAGCTGCGTCTCAGTATTAGTTCCTTGTGTACTCGATATCATGACTTATTGTCATTATTACACAAAGAAAAGAACATCGTCGCTCGTAGGATTCTTGAGAACCAAAGGCTTAATATTTTTATTTTCATAAAATGAAAAACTACCAAGTTCAAAAAGACTTGTATGATAGCCATCAGATAATATACGATGTATTACTCTTATTGGTATCATCAACTTTCAGCTAAGATTTTGAATTACAACTGTCTCATATGGATTGGATGGATATGAAATAATATAAAATTATATTATTAGCATAAGCATCGTTGATTTGAGTTTCAAAATCTCAATCATAAACTTGTCTTATTGAATATAAGTTCACAAGTTCTTCCATATGAGATAATCTCTAGAAGAATGGTATTATTTAAATGTCTTTGTTAAGTATGGTATAGATACTTGAGGCATATAGGGACAATGAGTTCTCAACTCATGTTGTAAATCGTTAAAGGGGCGTTTCACTTAGCGATTACACATTTGTAACAACTTATATTTAAATTCTCATATAGTGAATAATTAGACAATTCACAGGTGTAAAGGGTTCCATAAATACTATATGTAAAGATAAAAACATACAAATCATAAGTAACATCCTGATGACATAATTAAATACTTGTGCTTATAATCTCCAGAAATGCACTAAATATACCAAGATCCTACATGGTGAGAATCGAATGGCAACACGTACATTTGATTCACAAAATCACGTAAATGAGGTACTCACATACTAATTATGTCAAACATAACTCTTGGCGTCATGAAGTTCATCTGTTGTATTAGTGACACGTCATAGACTGACTCATGGTGAAATTACGCGTAAGTAACGAAGTCTACCGACACTGATCGAGAATGGATGTTTATAGCCCCGAGTCTGCGCTTTGAGATAGTATAAACACCGCCATTGATAAAGTCTTAAGTATGATACGTACGACACAGAAGGTCCGCGCCGTGAAACTCTCTTTCGCTTTAGGATTGGTAGCAAGCGTCTTGCCCAATTGGTGGGGTTAGTTATGTTTAACAATACTCGTGATCATCTGTATACATATTGACAAGCGAAATACTATTACACTTTCATTTATAAGATTAAATATAGCAGCATATTAGAGTTTGTGATATGACTTAAAGAAGAAATTTAAATAGACTAGTTCCCAGCTATGTCGAGTTTCTATTAATTCTTAAGATTTCTTTCACAGCTCACTCCCAGTGGGTGTCGTATTTTAATTAATTACATTACATTTAAATAGTAACTAATTAACGTGAGATAAGTACTAATTCGAAAAGCAAAACCATCACAGCCGTTTTCTCTAAAACAACACAAGTTGTATTTCTAAAATCTGAATAAGTTATATCGCTAGTCTCGCCCAAGCGTCAATGATATATCACCGACATATATTACATATGAATAACTAATTATATTTATGTAAGCATGGATGAAGCAAACGTATATGTACAACACAAATCTAAAATATATGCCATTGAATATTCATCAATATGAATAAACAATTGAATTGATTTAGTGTAAAATATTTATTTGAATCGAACTCGGATGTATCACTTAAAACATTTTTAAGTGTATTAACGATTAATATCAAATTATTAGTATTTTCGAAATACTATTTATTAAATTTACACTCTTTACTTCAAGATAATATGTCACTTTAATTACTAAATAATTCAAAGTCTCTAATTAAAATATTCAATTCTTATTATGATTTCAATTATAATTCCAAATCAATATTAGAAATTTAATTAAATTATCTTCTCAATTTAATTGTATTCTAAATACCAATTAAACCAGCTCTAATTAAATTAGAATTATTTAAATATAGTTAAATAATTATCTAAGTTTTAACTAGATTCAAAATCTCAATTAAAAATAAAATATCAATTGAAACTTCCTCGATCAAAATTTGGAGCAATTAAAATAGTTAAATTTAATTGATTGAAACAATTATCGATTTAAGAATTGAATCAAAACAATTTTAATTGATATCAAAATATCGATTTGAAGCGAAAACCGAGCATAAAATGAAGTCCTGACTTATTTTTAGCTAATTTTGGAAAACAGTCACTTATCAAAATTTAATTAGAATTTTATTCAAAATAAAATTTCTAATTAACACTTAATTATTTTAATTATATTCATAATATAATTTAAATAAATAACATCAATTCAAGGATTATAAAATCTATCAAAATAATTAATTAAGTCAATTATCAAATTTTAGTTTAAAACCAAAATTTAATTGAACTTAATAAATCATTTAATAGTAAATCTGAGAATTAATTGACAGCCAAGTGTCAATACCAAAGAAACCAAGAGGCACAATTCAAATGTTGATAGCGAAACAACCCATTTTGGTCATTCAGCGGGGAGTGGGCGGGTATATCGTAATCTGAATTCGGTCGGCCAATTCGGTCGAGGCGAATTGAGCCGGCAGTGCTCGGTCAGCCCGACTAAACTCGGTCAGGCAAAGTGAGGCGAATCGAAGGCCCGAATCGACTGCATGCCGCGTGGTAGATGGCGTCGTCATGATGATGTATGCGCGCGCGTGTGTAATGTGTTTGACACGTGGCATGCTAAGTAGGCTGCGCGTTTCTGACTGCTCGTTCTTGACGTCGTCATATCTTTAGGGTTGGCGTCGGCGTCGCGCCTTATTCGAGAACGCCGTAGTTGATTTTTACATATCGATCAGTTTTAATCGATTCAAAATCGAAACTGATATAATTATTTTTTGCTTGAAAAATTTTCAAAAAATTCTCAAAATTCTAGAAAAATATTTAGAATTTAAGTATATGAAAAATGCAAATTAAAGTTCAGCAACTAATCTGGATTAAAGCACTTTAATATATTTTTATATTAATTGAAATATTTTGCTCATACAAAAACTAATTTAGAAAAATCTTAAAAAATTCTCCAAAATCCATAAGAATATTTCTGATTTAACTACATAAATTTTTTGAATTGTTGATTAATAATTAAACATATTTGATTCAATTAATCACATATATCATATATTGAATTAAATAAATATCAAATAGTAATTTCTTGTTAGTGTTTTTATATTCGAATCTAACTAGTTCTAAACTAATGAGATGTGAATCCCAAATACTACGAATTATAAAATAATAAATACGAATAACGAGTGTGTCTTTCTTTTGGAATATATTAATGGCGGCAAAATGGATGAGCTCGAAGCGTCGCGCGATAATTAACACGGCTCTCAGATGCGTTTCTTAAACGTGGCCGAAACTGAAAAAAAGATGGAAGAGAAACTATTTTCTCTTCGAATGAGGAAGTCAAGCCCAGAGGTGGAGGGAGAAGGCGGTGCTTTGAGCTTGAAAAGTGCAGAATGAATTAGCGTCACTTCTTACCAAAGTAGCTTTATATGAGCGTCGAATGTCCTCTTAGGCTTTATGGAAAGTTAGCCAACTCTAAAAACTCTCACTTTGCTTGTTTTTAGTTGGTAGAATAGGGAGAGGGAGTTAGAATCTTACTTTATCGCAAATGAGACATGTTAAATGGTAGAATATTACAGAATTATCTCTTTCGAAAGAAGATTGGAAACCTATCTCCTACCATTATAGTCGAACATGGGCCACTTTTCATGGTAAATTTGCCGTGTTATATAGTTCCATTTAATATAGAATATTTAAAGCCGTGTTTCTTTAAACTTAGAAGTAATAATACATATTATTATTAGTTGGTTCTTGTTTATTGTGTGAGCTCTTAAGGCAGATGGAAGCAATAACAATATATTAGACAATATTAGCAGATTATAAATAGCAATATATAGATTATGGCGGACCACAATAGCCATCATAACCCACAATGTCGATACCCATTAAATTATAAAAATTAATTGTCTAACAATTAATATATATTGAACTTATAATCTTGAATGTATAAATCGGTTGATCAATCTAAATTGTTCAACGGGCATTTTCATGAGATTTAATATCTCTTAGTTCTAACATTTGTAATATATCAAATTCAGATATAAACATATAAACAATTTATATCTAATAATTACTTAATTATAAAACTCGAAGTAGGCTCTTGATGCTACTATTGGGTTTTACGGATTAAAATAGCAGATATCTAAACCGATTACTAGCAACTCTACGAGATTATAAAACGGCAATTTAATCGGAGATTGTAATAAGCTACCTTTGTAGTTGCGGCGAGAATAAAATCGGAGGAGGCTCAGAAAAACCAAAGTAAGGTTGTCTCCCAGAATAGTCACGCTGACATTGATGTGAGCAACAAAGTAGGTTTTCTTTAGAACAATTAAAGTATAAATGAAAAATAGGAAGATTGACAAGCGCTGCTAGTAATTATAAAACTCGAGCAAGGGGTGGGGGAAGGTTTTGCCTCTTGGTTTCCTGAAACTAAAAGTGAAGGAGCAAATTGACAATCAGCAACATAGCATATAGTCTTCGAAGCCCACAATTTAGGCACACAGAAGAGAACATTCTAGAACCAAATTTAATTATTATTTTTCGTGACTAGGGGTGAAATTCCATAATTGGAATTTTTGTCCCCGATATTTTCTTATAGTTATACTTTAACACAGGAAATTCTGATAAATTATTATAGTTTGACTACATTGTAAGTGTACTTGACCTCTTAGGCTTGATTGACAAAGGTAATATACTAATTTATGTTAATCGAACATCATATGAATATATAGATTATGAAGCGGACCTAGTAGGTAAATGCATAACCCCAATGTCAAATGCGAGTTAATCCTAATATATCGGTGTCCATGATCGAACATATATATAAACTTATACTTTTAAATGGTAAATCGGTTATGCAGTCCAATTGTTCAGCAGTTTGTATTTATGAGATCTAATATCTCATATTTCCAGTAAGGGCTTGATTGTGCTATCTTCTTTCCAAAAATATTCATTCATAGCCCAGTTGAGATGCATATCAATGATGATACATGAAGCTAAAGAGACTGCGGATGATGGGCAATTGTACGTATACCGCGTCGATCCCTTATCTTCTCAAACCAGCGGGTAGATCATGGGTAGAAAGTGGGCGAGTCGTTGAGTGTTGTGTATTTTGAGTTGAAGAATCTGATGATTCTCGGTTAGTCGTCTGAGAATCGAAGCGATGTCCACCGTCGAGAGAGAATTGCTCGTAGCCAAAGGACGGATTATCCATGTCAAAATCCTCAAAAACTTGCAAGATGGATGGGCTTTTCATTGATTAGGATGAAATTGAGGTTATGGTTTATATAAGGTGCTATAGCTAGGTGGAGGTTGGTAATTTCATTTGGTGGAGATGATTGATTGGGGGTTAGTTGTTGGGTAATAGGAGATTTGGGTATGAGGCCCAGGCTGGGTGCGATGGAACGTAGTATTTGGATGATTCTTCTTGGGTGGAGGGGAGTAAAATGGGGATTGAGTATTCTGAGCTTGACGTGTACACATAGGCAGGGACATGCATCCAGTGGGGAGCAACTATTGTTGTGTTTCTATTGATATGGGTGTTGGTCAAGGCTATTATATGTGGGTTGTATAGGGGAATATCCTCAATGGTATGAAGGGGTAGTGGCAATCATGGTATTTCAAGCCCATTTCTGATGTCTTGCAGTTAGTAGTATCGCATCCTTGAGAACAATTAGCGTACCTATCTGTGAGCCTAAAAGTTATAAATTGTCCCCAGTAGGGAAGTAGCCTTCCCAGTAGAAATAGTCTCGTGAATAGGGCTCATTACAGTGGGATCACGGGCAGGCCCTTATAAACTCTTTATTAACTACATGCGGGCATTTCGTCTATATTTTGTATGTACTTTCAAAAGTTTGGATAAAGGGTATGAGAATTATGATAATCAAAATAATGCATCAAAGGATGAAGCGAATTTGAACCCGTATGGTGATAAAACTTATGCGGAAAGTTTGGAAGCGAAGTGTTAGGCCTCGATAATCAAGAACAAGAGGCTACATGCATGTTGATTGGTAACGGCCATAGTAGTTCTTTGTCTTTTTCGGTTTCAAAATGAAATAGGAAAACTTCTGCCATGTTTTCATGAAACTGAGGGGGGTTGCGTGAATTAATAGATTGCATTATTGACGTGCGATTAAGACTTAGGATTGAGTAAAATATATATCATCTTTGAAGTAACCAATGAGGGATTGCGATAAGGAGATTCGGTTATGTGTAACTTGTTGATGGTTCATGGGTATTACCCAACCTTGCCTATCAACCCCATGAATTAAATGTGTGTTGGAATCAGTCGCGGAGTTCATGCTTAAAGTAATAAATTTTTTAGTATTTAATGGTGGGTGTGAAGTGGAGCAGTGATTTGTTTAATGAGGAGTACAAGCTTGAATGTGTTGTGTAGTGTTATGAAGAAAGGGATGTTTTTGGCTTTTGTTGGATAATGATTAATTTGCTAGAGTGATAAGATGAAACGGTGAGATTTTGAGGTGTTGGTGTATTGAGAGAGTGACACCTAATGTTAGAGAAGTGTGTAGAGGACAAGTGTCAATCATGTAGAGTGGAAGGAGAAAGGAGTTAATACTAACATTGAGATCTATAGAGATTATAGCAAAAAAAAAGGGAATGTGGGAGGTTTACGTGTGTGATTGAAAGATTATTTTAATGAGAGGGATAAGTGTCTCTCATGCAAACTAGGAAAAGGAAAATGGAAAGTTAACAAAAAGTGTTGAAAATGATAAGATAAAAGAAGCTAAAAGTCTATATAAAGGATGAAAAATGTAAAAGATGTTTTGAAAGTTAGAAATGAAGATAAGAAATAAAGAATTGTAAAGAAAACTGAGAACAATCAAACCCGAATTGATAAATCAACAATTAGCTAAGGGTAAACAATATAATTCTTTAATTCTTGTGACAAATCTTTAGAGGCCAGTAAAAAAAGAGCAGAGAGAGTATCAAACTTGAGCTGGGCTTAATGAAAAGTAAGCTTAGAATCTATCCTAGAACCTACGGTGTTGTTATCGAATTAGAGTTCGGCGGTAATAGGTAACCGTCGGATAGACACTTTTATGAGTAATTATCCCATTATTTATGTATACGAACAACTTTTTAAAAGTCAAACTCACGATGTCGATCAATTGGAGTGTCAGTAGGACTTTTCGTTCCGATATCGAACGGGTAATGCATAAAATCGAAATCATAATCAAACGAGTCGGGTTTTAATTTTATTGGATGAATGTACTTATCGAGTCAAAGAATTACCGATCATTTTGAGTATCTAGTAATATATTTTACTCTAGTCGGAATTGTGATTCAACCAATAATGGAGTCCACAAACAAGCAGGCCCATTTGGTTCAAAATCAAATTACCCTAATTATTATTCCATCAATTCTCCGTTTTGAGAGCCTTTTTTGCTTCTTCTTCTTCTTCAGGTGCTCATTTTTTACTAACTAAATTAATTTATATGAATTATTATATTAATATTTACTTAATTGTAATTATTAAATTGCAGAAATTAGTACTTCCTCTATCCCAAAAAGATTGTCCATTTTTCAATTTTGAATATTTAAATTAATTATTTTGTTATATAGATTTTGTAACTTTAGCTGGTTAATATGTAAAGTGCTAGTACTTTTTAATGTATTTTACTTTTAACATGACAAGTTTGATTCAAATTAGTACTCCCTGTATCCCAAAAAATTTACCAGTTTGAATTTTTAATTATTTTGTTATATAGATTTTGTAATGTTATGTGGAAAATATATCGAATGCTAGTATTTTTAATGTACTTTACTATTAACTTGATAATTTTGATTAAAATTAAAGTTATATGTGTAAATGAAGTGAACAAAAGTTGTTAATTTTGACAATTGTTAAGTAATATAGATAGATTAGATATAATTAAGTGTAATTATAAATTGCACAAATTAGTACTGCCTCCATCTGAAAATGATTGTCCAGTTTTGAATTTCGAATTTTTTAAAATGACAGTATTTTTTTATATATCAGATGCTACTGTTAATCTGATATTTCGACTTAAATCGAAGACATATGTGTCGGTTGAGTCTACAAGGTTTGTTAATTTTGACAATTGTTTAAGGATGTTGGTGTGGGGTGGGGGTGGGTGGGGGAGTGACTCAAATGCCCTGTACAATTGTTAATGTATTATCATTACTGTTTCTCACACGAACGTGTTCATCTGTAGTTGAAAGTATGTACAATTATTATAAATTTCGCTTTTATTTTTTGTGAGATTTAGGAAATTATTAGTGCTTGAGTTCCTGATGGTGTTGAAATTAATTTCTATACTCCCCGGGTCTCAACAAGATCGATTGTCCAATGTGATTTTCATTGGCCAAAACTAACAAACTTTGTTGTCTTAATTAACGGACAACGTTGATTGTGTTGGGTATGGATATTTTAACGCCTCTGTCCATATCCGAAACTTGACAATCTTTTCGGGAGACGGAGTAGGTTTGTTAACTGCATATTGTATGTGTTGGGTATGCATATTTTAACTTGTTAATTTCTAATTTCTATTGTTTGTGTTTTTTGTAGACTATTGATTCTGGTCAGGGTTGAGTTTCTCCGGCTTACTTTTCATATCAGGAAAAGCCAGAACTATGTCTTCATCTCCATCAACTGGATTTTCTATGTTCGGTTCGTCAGTTCCGGCTGCAAATTCCGGTTCGGCTCCCAGTAGCGGGGCGTCGTCGCTTTTTGGCTTCTCAAGTTCTTCTTCTTCAGCAACATCGTTTCCATTCCCTGGGACAGCTTCAGCACCATCATCGTCAATGTTTTCAGGATCTACTGCTGCTAGCTCGCCTTTTTCGTTTCAGGGTTCTTCTCCATCAACTGGGTTTTCTATGTTTAGTTCATCGGTTCCAGCTGCAACTGCTAGTCAAGCTACTGCTTCAGGAGCACCAACTGGGTTTTCCTTGAACTCCACTCCATCAGCCCCAGCGTTTAGTATCCCCGGCTCAGGTTTCTCGTCTGCCAACAGTTCTGCTGCAAACTCGGCTCTGTCAGCCCCATCATTTTTGTTTTCGGGATCTTCTCCTTCAGCTGGGTTTTCCACGTTTGGGTCATCAGTTCCAGCTGCAACTGTTAGTTCAGCTCCTGCTACGGGTGCATCAACCGGGTTTTCTTTTATGAGCTCTGCTTCTCCAGCCCCATCATTTGCATTCTCCAACTCAGCTTCCTCAGCTACTGCCAGCATGGCATCCTCAACGTCATCATTATTTTCAGGGACTTCTGTTGCAAGCTTGGGTTCATCAACAACATCATTTTCATTTCCTGGTGCCTCTGCTGCCAGCTCGGCGTCATCAACACCATCATTTTCGATTCTGGGCTCTCCTTCTGTAAGCTTGGCTTCATCAGTGCCATCATTTTCATTTGCGAGCTCTTCTAGTGCCACCTCTACTTCATCGACAACGCCATTTTCATCGACGACGCCATTTTCTCTTCCTAGCACCTCAGCATCTCCTGCACAATCATTTTCGATTCCTAGCTCAACGGCTGCAAGCTCAGCTACCTCTGCCCAAGCATTTTCGTTTTCTAATTTTACCTCTGCATCTTCAACAGCTTCTGCTGCACCTTCATTTGTTGGATCTTTAATATCTAAATCCACAACACCTGCATTGGTTACCCCTTCCTTGACTTCTACATCATCTTCGGTGACCGGAGCATCATTCAATTTTACTCTTGGGAAACCATCTTCAGCTTCCAATGCATCTACTCTAAATCCACCTTCATTTGGGGGTACCTCTGCGCCGCTGTTTTCAACTGCTACAACCACCACCAGCGCATCTACACCTGCAGCTACCACATCATCGACTTCTGGGTTCTCCTTGACATCACCTTTTGCTGCTACTTCGTCATCTGCTACAACTACTCGGGCAGTGGCTGCTTCTACTGGTATTACAGGTTTTGGAAATACTGGCTCGACTCCGTCATCGGCCAGTACTGGTTTTAGTGCACCCACTGGCGCCACAGGTTCAAGTGCATTCTCATTGTCAACCACAGCACCAGCCACCACATCATCATTGCAAACACAAACAAGAAATGCATCTTCCCTGTTTGGTGGGTTCCCCTTCTGTCTTTTTCTGTAGTTCATCATATTTACATCCGTCTTGTACATCACTTTATCTATCAGTTTTAGTGTTATAGCCATACAATGGTCTATAAGAATCAATGATTTATGCTGTTGCATGCTTATTCCAGGCTGTCACTAACAGATTTTTTCTTTACATTTGCATTCTGGTACAATATGAGTCCTTTTATTCTATCTAAACTAATATGAACCATGGTGATAAATTATATTTTGTTTCACTCATAAATTATATTTTGTTTCACTCAAGATATGTATTTGCCAGAAAAATTAGCATATAGCTGAGTATAGGAACTACAGTAGTGCTAACTAGATTTCTAATTAAGCATGTTACTCGTCTACTTGTCTAGAGTTGTTCCACTCAGAATTTACTTTTAGGAGAAGCCTTTGCTCGAAACATGGAAACCTATAATTTGACATTGACTTTGATGAAAGTTAATGACCAGCCTCTGTGCCTGCTTTTTGAAAAAATAAAATAAAGGTTAGATTTCTAAATCAGTGAAGTATGACAGCAGGTCATTTTTTGAACATTGAGGCTGTTGATGGATTTGAGTTTTGGTGATATCTGCTTAATTTACTTCTCATTTGGAAACATCATGAGACATTGTCATTCTATTTTTGACTTTCTAGTGATTATGCCCTATGATACTTTGATGCTAACCATAATCATCCAATCCGTATTCGCTTCTTTTTCTTCCATAGGAGCCTGAAATTATCAGATTTTCTTGTATAGTTCTGTGAATTGATCTGATCTGTATCTACTTAACAGGTACCAATACTCCGACATCCACAACTACAACTGCAGGTGCTAGTTCTGCATCCCAAACCTCTTCTTTGGTTGTGGCTGCTACTAGTGGGTGAGTAGTTTTGTACAAAGTTATTTTTCAACATCTTTTAGAGGTGTTTAATCCAATAGGAGTGTACTTAAAAATAGGAGCCCTAGTTATTGAGCATGATGGTCGATGATCACCAAGGCGGTCTTTACATAATGTATTGATAATGAAACCTGATAGTTTGAAGAATAATAGTTTTGATCATTATGGCGTTCGTATAGACAACCCTGGTCTTGTTCATTATCGGGATCTCTGTGTTATTCTTCTTTCCTGCTCAACTTTAACAAATGTTACTTAATGCCTACACGGGCATATGACCTCTTCCTCAAGGCCTTCCAATTCCTGCTTTCAACCCAGGCTTCTTCGTTAAAAGCTAGTAACTTAATTCTTACATTTTCGTGAAGTAAGAAAATTAGTTTTAAATGTGTCCCTTCTGATAATTTTGTTTTTACAATACTTCCCTAATTCAAATGATCATGCAGGACTGTGCCCACCAGTTCAACTGTGGGTACTGCACCCAAATTACCATCTGAAATAACTGGAAAAACTGTTGAGGAGGTATTTCCTATAACTTTTCTTTTCAGGTCAATTTGATTTTTATACAATCTTCTGTTTAGGATTTCCACACAAAAAATTGTTAGCCAACTACCTGTTCAATTATGTTTTCTAGAATCATGTGAAGTGAAATTTGTGAGTCTGCTTGTTAGAGTTTCTTTTAGTTTTCTAGCTTTGATAATACTTCTCTATTTTTGTGTTTCTCCTTAATTGGTTGCATTTTCCCTTATTAGATAGTTTGTTGGTTTTTGGGTATCCTGATTGCCTGGTGCAATGTATATCGTTCTTTGCTTGATCACAGATTATCAAGGAGTGGAATACTGAGCTCCAGGAGAATCTTGTGAATTGATGTTTATTTAAAAATAGTTGGTTTTAATCATAAACTTATGGCTTAAAGAAATTTATAAACCCTTGATTAATGCTGAAAGGGACTCTTGATTCAGAATTGTTATAGGATTTTGTAATCTATAAATTCATCAATAATTGATGATGCTTTTAAGTGTCAAAAAGGTCATTCATATATCTAGTACTCCCTATCTGTCCCATAACTACTTTCACACCTTTTCATTTCCCATAACTTGTCCCATTTGATCAATTTACACGCATTCTAAATGTTTCAACTTTAATCGTTGTTAAAAGTAACTGTGACTTTAAATTCTTGTAAGTTTCTCAAAACTAGATAATCTTACGGGACAGGAAAGTATTATTTTGGATGTTTGACTATTGGTCTCTAGAAGATGGTTTGTAATCCTCTGTGAGAACTGTGTATGATGTCAGAGTGAAGTGGCAAAAGTAGTTGAAACTCAAGCCCGTTTGGAGAGACAGCTGGAGCTTATTGAAACCCACCAAGAAGAGGTAACACTATAGTTGTTTTATTCTGCCCTTAAACGTTCAAAACAAATCATACAAGTATTACAAAAATGTTCAAAGCACACATTCTACTTTTTAAGTTCTCGCTTTTGTTCAGATATTTCAGATGAGCCTAGGCGTGTTTTAATGAACATTTTTATGCCTATTTTTTATCCAGGTTGACAAAGCTTTACTGAGTATGGAAGAAGAAGCTGAGAAAATATACAAAGATGAACGCAGCTTGCTCCTCGATGATGAAGCTGCATCCACAAGAGATGCAATGTAAGTGAAGAACTTTTTATCTTGTAAATGTAAGCATGATTTAAGTGGAATGAAACCGTATATCATAATTAACACAGTTGAATTGGTTGTGGACCTATTTTGAAAGGTTCTTTGTGTAATACTGTAAAAAGATCGTTGAAGTTGAAATTTGTTATTGATTGATAATTCTTGAAGAGCTTCTTAGCCACCCATTTGAACACACCTGTCATTGCTTTAGTTGAATTTGTTATCAACTAAAAATGTTGTGATTCATTGCTTTAGTCATATGAATCATATGTACTTGGTGAATGATGTTGGGCTTCTTCAGGTTTGAGCAGGCTGAATTAATTGAGAGGGAACTGGGACAAATGACTGAGAATATCAAGTCGATAATCAATACTCTGAATGCAAACCAGGTACATATCTTCAATAGTGCCTCGCTTCTGGAGTATGCCTTTCTTTTTTTAAATAACAGTCCATCTATTATTATTTGTTATTAAGGGTGGAGAAGTTGAAGCCACAGATGCAGCAAATCCTCTAGATGTCGTTGTCCGAATTCTGAACAACCAACTGAGTTCATTGATGTGGATTGATGAAAAGGTGAGGTTTTAATGGAAATGTCTTTAATTTATGTTATATCCTTCTAGTTTAAAAAAATAATAAGTCACATTTCAGTGTAAGCATCATCCTAAAAGTATGGGGGTGATATATGGGTTCGTGAGTTTTGTCTTAAAAGTAAATAACAATAGATGGACTGTTATGATGCTAATATATTTGTTGCTCATTTGTTAGGCTGAAGAGTTCTCTTCACGCATTCAGAAGATTGCAATCCAGGGCTCTGCTGCAGATCGAGAATTGGTAAGTCCAAAATTCTGGTTGGCTTGATCATGAGTGCAAAGCCCTCTAGACCAAAATCAAAACTGGATTTGCACAGCACCAGTCAGGATCGAGAACTAAGCAGCTATCCCAATCACGACGTTTTTCGAAATCTATTACTTGTACCAACTGTAGGAAAATTGTTCAGACGTAATCACTTGGCCATGATGAGCTTCTAGTCAGTGTTGCAGTGTGCAATGCCTATTTTTTTAGGCCATCTCGTGCTCGCAATGCAACTCGTAGGGTTAAGTAAATCTCTTCAATGCAAACATGTAATATTGTCAACTTTCTTGTGAGGCTGAAAGAAATATGAAAAGTCCAAGAAACGTTGCTTCTAGTGATGCCTGAAATTTCCTATTCCCCATTTAATTTCCCAACCAAGTTACACAAATCTCTACCAACCCATCCATATTAGTTTTTGTCATGGTTTGATTCCATCGCTTTATAAGATAATTCAATGGTTTATGGAACCCTAGCAGCAATCCCAATCATGATATTTGTAGTGAGTAGTGATAAGATTGCATAAGTAAAACTTCCAAATCCATTACTTGTTCAAATGGTTGGAAAGTTGTTCAGATTGTCCATGGATCGGTGAAATGTGCTCATGTATACTGCTGAGCTGTTATACACATACCAAAATGGTAAAATGAATGAGATAAATTAGTGAAATAATTTCAACGAATTTTCCCAACGTTAGATGTGCTAAATAAGCAAAATCTCTCCACGTTATGCTAAGAATGAATCCTTCCCACGCAAGTAGAAAGAACAAACACCTAAAATAAAAAAGCTAGCTTAAAAAATTAACAACACGAGAAATTACTTATTACAAAACAAACACAAAAGTTTCATACTTTCCTTACAAACAAAGAAATATTACTACATAAACATTAAAGCTACTCCTAACAGCAAGAATACGAAAACAACGAAGAATCAAGTTAAAATCACATTTATAACATCAAAAACATGCAAAAAAAATCGAAAGCACACCTAAATATTCAAAAAGGCCATTTTTATCATATCGAATCAAAAGATAAATACTTACGTTACATCAGGAAATTTGTCGTAATTACGCCCACAATTGACAAGAAGGGCTTTTATTGCCTCGCTTCTAGCTCCAACTTCTACCCGCCGTATTCAACCCATTTATCCCATTTAATTATTCCCTGGCTTCGAACTCAGAATACACATCACATCAGACATGCTTCTCAAAAACGCTTTTAAACTCGTTTCGCAATTTAATCATCATTATCGCGAAACTACTTGATCATCCTCATAAATCAACAGAATATCCTCATACGCCGACTCCAGATTTCACTTCTACTAATATACAACCAACATGTATTATTCAATATAAAACATCATTTTATACAAATATCTATTTAACATAATAAATATAATTTAATGACAGCGATTAAATTTTTAGGTCAAACGGACGCCTCGAACGCTGATACGATAAATATAGTTTATACAAGTAATTTATTTAATACTTATAAATACTTCATCCGCTCAATTTACTGATCATGAAGCTTATGTGATTTTATTAAGAAATATTATATATTAATATACCCCAAAAGTGTACTTCTTATCAAAAATACTTTAATTAATTATGAAAATAAAAAATACTTTATTAAGGGATAAAATATTTTTTATATCGATGAGACTGATAGTTTATTAAAATATTTTTTAATTAATCATAATATTATTTTATTATAATCAAATTTTGAACATATACTTTATTATATAATTTACACATGCAAACAAACGATGCTAGAGCTACTGTTAAGGCAAGACTATATATACGCCCTCATCAAGGCAATTCATTTTATTATTTTATAATAAAATTATAATGAAATTTTTTAAAAAAACCTAAAAGTTAAATAAGGCATTTGTTGTGTTACTACGGAAGAAATAAACATGTATATCATTAAACAACTTTTTATTTTCGCGATAATTATGTGAAGATTACGTAGTTAGATACATTTAGCAAGAAGAAGCTTACGGTAATTTATCTTATTGTGCTTACACCATGTTAAAGTTTACTATGAAAATTAAAATAAAAAAAATTATTAGAGGGTAAAATAGAATATTATCTTTGGCTTACTAGAACCGCCTAATCCAAATTTCAGACATTATATATATAAGATGATATAGATAATTCGTTACTTTGTAAGCTAACAAGGATAGAATTAGCTAGTTTGCTTACAAACAACAAACAAATTCGCTTGTTTTCTTATAAACCTTGGCTGAATTCACTTGTTTAACAACAAACACCAAACTTGTTCGCTTGTTAGCTTATAAACACAGGGCTTTTCAAAAAACCATGTAGTCCATCATTCCCCGGTCAATACACAATCATCCCCTTAACCGTCCTCCTTTCCCACGATCGCTTAAAAACACCCTATCGGACCATTACTACCATGCTCTATTTACGCCGTAATTCACCCTCCGTATACGCTCCCCTTATATTGAAAATTCTTACGTATGTACACGGAGACGTAACGCGTTTAGAGCAAATTAGACGGGCGATTTACTGAATGTCATTTAATGGCTCCTGTGTTAAACGATCTTCTGGCCGACTTTCTAATGACTCACAACTTTACGAGCGGATCTGGGGGGGCTCATTCGAACGCTGACGATCTGTTTTAGAATATCTCTACCTCTGCCCGCCTCGTAGATAATCCTGACGACATCGCTCGAACGTACACGTCATGCCACCACATACAATGTCGTGATTGAGGCATTTAATCGACGTCATGAACAACATGCCTTCTACCTATCTTGATCAAATGACGCCAACAGAAGATTCTCGGCTTTTGCGAACGTTAACGAGCGGAATCATTTTATATTAGTAAGATCCAATCTTTCTCAAATCATGAATCACTTTGTTTACATATCAGACAATTAATTTATCAAATTTAACAGAGTTACACATGATCAAGATTGATTTCTATCTTATCCTCTAATAGTATCATTTGAAAACGGACGGTGATGCTTCAAATTTCAAGGTTCAAATTCAATATGTAGAGATAATCAACTTATTCAACGATATTACCGAATCAGACAACTACATGCTGTCATGTGAGATATCAACTCGCACGGAAAGCAATGCTGCTTTAGCCATTTTCATCATTTTTAATTAATTATTTAATTCATTCTTATGTAATTAATTATTTAATTCTTTCTTATGTAATTAATTATTTAATTCATTCTTATGTAATTAATTATTTAATTTATTTTTATGTAATTAATTATTTAATTCATTCTTTTGTATTTCTTTAAATATAAGAATGAATGCGTTGTTATACGAAACAAACAAGCTCTAATAACACGTTTCTTACCTTAATCAAGATAAGAATGAATATTGAGGTTTAGTTGCTTATAAAGCTGAAAACAAGTAGTTTATTTTTGTTTTGTTTATAATTAAACTAACATTCAAATCTAATTCGCTTGTTGCCTGTGGTTAATGAAAGAATTGCTTTGTTACCTAACAACCAAATTATGCTGATGTTTAGTTGTTTATAAACTCAAAAATAAAGAAATTGCTTTTTTATTTTGTTTATAATTAAACAAACACTCAATGAATTCGCTGTTGTCTTAGAAATATAAAAGCGAATTCGCTTGTTGCCTTAAGACTAAAAATTCGCTTTGGTTAGCTCATTAGCAATGAAATAAGTGTTCGGGTTGTTCACAAAAGGGTAAACAAGAATTGCTGAAATCAATGAGAATCGATTCCTTTTATCGCGCTTCCTGCCGCGATAATCATAGACAATTCATTTACCTGGCCGTTAAACGTGATTATCGAACTAGTGTCTAGTAATCTACAGATATTACTAATATGGCTCTCACGATAATTTAACCAAGTTATTGTTTATCGCTAGATCTTACTCATTAATCGTTATAATAATAAGAATTTATCAATTATTATTATTATACAACCACTATTATCCGAGCCTGTGGGCGTCACACACATACAATGACGTACAATTATATTTCATGAATGAAATTAACGAGACTCAGATATCGAGAAATGTATTTCTCAATATTTATATAAGCTTGTCAAATATATATACATTTAACATCAATTGGTTAAACTTGCAAGTTTAATCAATTAAAGAATCGAGACGATGAATAACTTGATGTTTTATTCGATAATGACTGCTAAGATTTTAATCGACTCAAGGTTAATTAAAATAGAACAACTCACTCAAGAACTCATTATTTAATTAGAGGCTCATAACGTCCAATTAAGCTAACGGTTAAACCGATTTCTTTAACCCAGTCATATTTAGAGAGGACCTCGGAGGCAATCACGTAGGTGGCTTTTCGTGGGGAATCGTTCAACTCGCCTGAAAACGTAAGCACCTCTTATTCATACATTTGTCATTTTATGTTTAGATTTCACCTTACATTATTTCGAGAATCCGGACGATGAATTCTGCTGCTCATCACGATTAAATTCATACTAGATTCTATCAACTTCACCTCACACTTTTACTATTTTGGTGTGTGTATATTGGAGCCCTAGATATACCTATCTTCATGCATATAATTAGTCACTGCATGTGTTTCAGGAACGCGATCCAGCACCGATTTTCGCTTGACGCCTTTAATTTGACAATTCAAAAGTGTCAAGCAAGCTGCCAATCAATCACTTTTGTATTCGATACTTAATCGAGTATATCCAAACCCGTTCAATTGAATACATGAATTTTTATAAATAGAAATATATATAGTGTATATTTTTTAAAAATTATTACGTTATTTAGGTAATTTGTCATAAATGTTGTGGAAGTAACAAGTAACCAATATCGACTTGATACTCGACCCAAAATACTCGAAACCCATCTGGAGGTTAATCGAGCCGGATTTGATTCTCTCTTTACTTTATTTTCCTAATATACACATTTATTATGTTATATTAACTGAAGCCCTTTTTAGTTAACGGTTTTCTAAATTTCCATGTCAAATAATACATTACAATATTAAAATAATGTAATTATTTTCATTTAAGAATGAATTACTTTTCAATTAAGAATTAATGCATCTTCAATTTCAAATAGTCTTATAAACAAAATATTTTTTCTTAGTGATGGTTCTTGTTTTCTTCTAGTTCGTTGAACACTATATAGAAGAGTACTTTTAAGATAAAGTTTGTTTAAACCATTATATATTGATAATCGGAAGTTTGCTAGTCTCTATATACATAAGCACCTTCGAGCACAAGACTAATATTGTTTAAGGATATTATGTTCGCTCAAGTCACTATTACAAAAATCAACTTGAATAGTACACATTTTTAGGTTCAACGACGCTTTTTAAGCAGTAACTTTGCTATCGGACACATTATAGACGCTATCTAAGCTCAATCTTCCAGGTAACATTTTGCTTAAATAGCATTTCAAAAGCTCTATCTAAAATATTATTTTAGTTCTCATAACTTGTACTTTATTTTTTTAATATACACATAATAAATCATAATAAGATCAGATCACACACCATGTCGAAACCACTAAATAAATAATCAAATCACTCATACTGTAACATTACAGTAAGCCACGCCTATACAAAGTCAAAATCAAGTGCCAAAATGTATGCCAAATTTAACGAATAAATCAAGGAAGAAAATGAACAAAGATGAATATCAATCCATGCCAGTTTCAACTCTTAATGTTTCTGGCAAAAGAGTAACCAATGTTCCAAAACAAAGCATCACAATCCCAAAAATCCCACAAGGTAATAATTTAGTAGAATTCCCCAAGGAAGCATTCACAATTGGACTAATCACACTACCTCACAACAGTTTGCCACATAGTCGATACAACTGAATTCTTATAACAAGTCGAAAACAATTCCGATGTATAAATCAAGATCAGATCAAATCATACGTACGCCATGCATGCACAAAATAACGAAATTGATTCCAATGCGATTCCAATTCCTTGACATAAAGCACAAAATCCCACAACAACCACCTATTGTGCATAATACCAAAATGGAATTTCTAATTTTCCATTTAGAAACAGTCGAGAGAATTACCAAACTAGATGAGATTCTAATCAATGCATTCAAAGAAGTACTTAAATAAATATTGGAATTCAAATTCCCTAGTCCCAATGGCATCCCATAATAATTTATACCAATTCCAAGACCAATAACCAAACCCAAAAGAAATTGTTTCAATAATTCTCTACTCTCCAATAACATCTTCAAAAATGGTTTATTAGTTGTTCGTAAATCATTTTCAACAAGAGTACTCAAAACTGAAAAAGCTTGCCTCTCTTTCCCTTGTGAGAAAAACCATCTTGGAGACTGATAAACACAAAACTGAATCAATATACAATATAAAAATAAAGAACCCTCCAAGAATAAGTCCTGTTGAAATAACCTATGATAGACAAAGATAAAAATCCTAAACTGGACATGAATAATGAAACGACCCCAACTCTCCCTTGCCATTTCTTACCAACACACTCTCTTCCCAAAACCAAAGCACTTGTTCCAACTCCAGCCATACCAAATCCACTGATGAATCTTGAAGCTGAGTAACTCCAAATGTTGTCACAAAAAGCACTACAAATTGAAGTGACAAACATAATGAAACAGGACAAAGAAAGCACTGATTTTCACCGAATGAATCGCGAAAATGGGAAAGAATTAGCCCTCCAAGAAGACATCCCATGAAGAAACAAGAAGTAGGGAGGCCAGTAATCATAGAACTTGAAACACATTGAAGAGAAAAGTCAGGTATTATTGATGTACGTGCATTATCATAGCTCCTTGCAGAAAAAGGGAGCACATGCAAATATTTGATTCTTGATTGCATGGTGATTCAAGACAATGCCATGTTGGCTTTACATCTGTGAAAATGGATATGAATGTTTGTTGAGACTCAAAGAAGCAAGGATTTGATGAGCTATAGAGCTCATTTTTGGACTACGTTAACGCTTTTGAACGTTATTTAAGCCAGCGTTATTGTAGCTCAAATAATGCTCTATAAAGCATTATTGTATATGTCAAATTTCAATAACGTTTTCCTCAAGCTCTATTGAAACTGTGTTATGCTAGATACTATAATGCTTATACAAGCGCTATTGAAGTTGTGTTATTATTAATTACTATAATGTTTCTGAATGCTATTGCAGTTATTTTTAGCGTCGTATAAACTAACATCATTATCGCTTAAATAACACTTCAAAAGCGTTAATTGTTTAAGTAGCAAACATAGCGCTCAAATGAGTGCTATCTAAGTCCCTACTTTAAATTAAAAAAATAAAAATTAAATAAGAAAATTAAATTTCATATTTTAATAATTCTCAATTTTTTTAAGTAGCTAAAATACACATTACACAAAAATACACCAATAATTTTATTAAAAAATACACTAATTTACATCTAAAAAAATTACATCACTAAAATAATATATAAAAGAAGTTACAGTTATGAGAATCATAGCTATCTTCATCTCTAATAAATTCAATACATCTCTTAAAACATGTCTTCAAAACCTGAAAAATTGGATAAATTAACAAAAAAACATCTCTTAAAACATAAATAAATATATAACATTAGTTACAATTGAGAATATGTAAAAAAATCACCATATGATATCTTCTTTGAAATACAAAACTAGTTGTTAATAAGTTTGCAATAGATCTCAAGTGATAGAATCTAAGAATAAAACTATACCTTCTTAACAATCCTGTTGTTAGTGATAAAACAGCCTCACATATTCCATGTTCAAGAAGAATCTGTAACAGACGGAGCAGACAAAGCTGCCCCATCTTGTACAATGGGGGAGTCATAAGGACCTTCAACAACCTATGATGGATCAAATCAAACATTATCACAAGAAAAATAATAACAAACTAATCAAGAACATCATTTGTAGAAGTTGAAAATCTCACCTTTTGATGCACAGCACCAGGTTGAACTTTATTAATAGCATTGCAGAGAATTATCCCACTTCTTAATCCAAGCCTGAAGCCTTCTCGGAAGGCTCCGCCGGCAAATCTCTAGCTCCAACAATTCCCACCATCTTTCTTAGCCATTCTACTGCTTCATACCTTCTCATTGCTATAGAACAAGGAAAATGAACTATAAGCAAACCATTGTTGGCAAATTCAAAATAAGATCACAACAACACCAAATTCAAACATAACACCTAACATAATCACATTGATTATGTAAAGCAATTACTACCTCAATCTATCTAGTTTGATTTTCCATGCTCAACATTAACAAACTTCTAGTCCTTAATTGACACATAACTTTAGTTTGAAGCAAGCTATACGATACCATATTTTGATACATTTTCACCAAATATTATACAACATGTAAAAAACATCCGAGTTCAAAATTTAGAAATTCAAAACTAGACAATCTTTTTGAGACAAAGGTATCAACATTTTCCTCAATTGTTAAGCAACATAGATAACAAATACGGAGTATTAAATTACCAGCTTCTTAGGGCACGTCTAGCATCCAAATCCAAACCTCTTGATCGATTTCCATGCTGTTGAAGAACATCCTCAACCACTGATGCTACTGAAAACTCCAATGCAGCTTCCACCTCAGCCGCCATTTCAAGAATAACAAAAAATATTGCTCTTTTATATCAAATATCAACTAACCAACTAAAAAGATTGCTCTTTTATATCAAATATTAACTTCCCAAATAAAAAATTGTTCTTTTATTTCAAATATCAACTCCCCAAATAAAAAGATTGCTATTTTATTGCAAATATCAAATACCCAATTAAAAAGATTGCTATTTTATTGCAAATATCAAATACCCAACTAAAAATATTGCTCTTTTGTTTCAAATATCAACTCCCCAAATAAAAAGATTGATATTATGTTCCAAATATGAACTACCCAACTAAAAAGATTGCATTTTTATTACAAACCTGACGACTTCATTATCGCGTTCAACTTCGCTAACTTCTGAATAAAATTGCTTCAGCAGCAAATATTATCACCCAGCTGGTGGTGCTTGGGGTGTGAAGATTGAGGAAGACGCGGGTGTAGGGAATTTATAGAAAAAATGTAACTACACAAAATAATACTTTGTAAAAGAAGAACAGAATATTCATACGAAAATACAACAATCGACATAAATAAATTAAATCGATTTAATCATGCTTATTAACGCTTTTCCTTAAAACTTATCTCGACATCATCCACGGCCAAGTAAGGACACAATGAGACGACGCTTCCCACGATAAAATCACCTTTACGATCAAATTACCAAGACTATTAATCAATCGATAAACCGCCACGAAGTGAATATCACCCTAACAAAAGAAATGTTATAGATGTGAACTCTCTCGACTTTTTTATGTGAACTGTGTGTGTTTCTTTATACCGAAATATTGACATTAGTTTATGCGAAATTCTCACCTAATGCAATTTATGGCTGGAATCAAACGATTTTTGTATTAAGGTACCTCTAAATACACTTAATGGCAAATAAAATGTATGTAATGTACCCATTTCAATTGAATTAAATCAAATTCGATTTCAAGTTTGAAATGTGCAAAATCGAAGCTCACTGAGAAAGTTGGCTCGCACGAGCCCCCATTTCGGAATCAGATAGCCCTGGTGAAATTGCGCCGTACACGCACTGCGACACACTTTAATGGCAAATAAATGTATGTAAATAACCATTTACCCGCTGAATGCCAAATCACTCGATTTCAAGTTTGAAATGTGCAAATCGAGCTCGGCCGGGAGAGGTTGCTCGCACGAGCCCTACTGAACAATCGTGATTCTGCAGTCCGTGTCGCAGCACGCACTGATTCACAATCCTCGAGCTCATTTTCCCGACCTCGCACTCCACCGCGCGCTGCATAGCTTTTGGCATAGTAAGAGTAACACAATTTTACTGCTCAACGAGGGAAGCTTTACTTATAAAAGAACGCCGCTTCTCATTCTTCTCCTACGCGTGGTCAAAAGACAAATTTCCAACCCATTTCATTCCAAGTTTCAGACAACACATAGACATACACATTGAAGCTACTAAATTCTCGGATCTACAACATCAATATCCAACATCCCCTACATGAATCAAAAATTAGATTCAAACAAAATCATATAATTCAAAAATCCAATAGCGGGTGATACAGGGAGCTAGTTTGAGATCTGGGAGGTGTTGCTGGGTGTTGGCACAAAACAACAACCAATATTATTCAATGGACTAAGGAGTATATGGGTTTTAATGGACATTTTATTTTGAGGAGCTATCATATCATTCATAAGTGCTATTGTATTTTTTTAACTAGAATAACGCCGTCGAAATATATCTTAAAAATTTTATATAACGCTATTGGAAAATTATATTTTTTGTTCCTTATATAAAATATATATTGATAGTACTTCAAATAAGCGTTATTGTAATGTGTAAAATAACATAGCGCTTTCTCTATAAAAGCGTTTATTGAAGTTGTTTTTCTTTTATTTTATATTTTTAATATATTTTAACCTTTATGAGCGCTATGTTAAATTCACTTTATAACATTTTTAAAAGCATAAAGTGGCGTTATTGCTCTTTAAATCTGTACTAGTGGAAACAAGAATGACTTAAAAAATTTGAGAGGATGTTAACTTTCCATGTAATTTTCAAGAATTTCTCTTAATTGGATTTTGATTTTTCTTGATTTGAGGTGTTTAATTTTGGGTGAGCAAAGAGGTGGAATTTAATTGGCTATTGTTGTTGGTAGAGAGAAGATTATCAAAGGTGGGTGTGGAGTCTATTCAATCTTCAAAAATAATGAACACAATTAATTGAATAAATGACACTTGAAAATATAAATAGCCGCTACATATATATATTTGAATGTTGGTGGAATTTTTTATATTTTCTACCCATAAAACTTACCAAGGTAATGAATGCATTATTCTTTTAACAATAAAAAAACGATCAAATCATATAAAATATATTGTAAGTCACTATGTTCAACGATGTCTTAGAAGAATGGGACCTTAACAGTAATAATATTTACTATGTAAGGTGAAAAAATTTCATCACAATTTATGACACATATATAATTAAGTGCTCACTATTTTTAAGTGAAAAATTTGTTAATTTCAATTAAAGATATTCTTATTACAAAATTTATATGTGAATTTTTTATTAATGTATTATTAACCGTGTCTTAAGCTTGTCCTTTCTTTCATGACAAATGAGAGCACTATTAATATATTAAATATAGATTTTATTTAAGAAATTGAGACTCTAGGCATCTTTTTTTTGTTAAAATTGTACATTTATCTTATGTATTTATAATTGTTCTCGATGCATGTGAAACCTACTAAAAATAATAGGAATATATATATATATAATAGACCACCATCATATTTATATATATTAATATATAATATATATATGATAGACCACCATTATTAATTTTAAATATTATGGTTACAGATAGTATTTATCCAAGGAGTTTGTACTATCCACAGTGAAGGCCATGTTGTATATATAGGGTCTATAAATAGATTCACTGTATTGACTTTATAGCTTAATGAAAACATAACTTTGTTCATGGTATCAAAGAGCTTAGGCTAATCCTTCCTGTTTTTGTCAATTTTCCTCTCCAACATGACTTCTCCAAATAATTTTCCTTCAGAAACTAATCTTCCAGAATCTTCCCCCACGAAACAATGCTCCACCGCCTGTTATTTCTTCCTCTACCATTCGTTTATCCCCTTCAATTGATAACACCACCACACCCACTATGATGGTAGTTCCCCCATAAAATCTTTTATCCATGGTTTTGGACTTCTAATTAAGACATTAAGACAGAAAAGATGTTGGCTTGGGGCTATGTATTGGGTTACCTTGAGGATTACATTTCCATTATTACCTCAATTACTACCCAGGTCCAGATGCAACCGCATTCATGGAAGGCTCCTTCCTGCTTGGTCCTCCTCCGCTTCAGAATCTGATTTGCCAATATTGTAACTGGCTGTCCACACTGCTAAGACATGTCCACAATTGACTTGCAAGGCTTCTCAGAATCTGGTTCTTCCCCTGCCTCAGTGCAATCATTTGTTCCTTTCGATGATCAATGGCATTTTGACACTAGAGCTACATCTCATATGACATCAAACTCAGGCACTCCAAGTTTGCTAATGATAATGATTGTTACTTTGTATTTGATGGACAAAGCAACGAATCAAACATTGATCAACTGCGCTAGCCCGGGTTTCTACGTGAGACTCCGCGTTCTGCCTTTAACTGCAACAAGTCGTCTCCTCCTCCCAGCGAATACATGTGCTTAAAACCCTGCTTCCGCCTTCATTCATTATCTCAATCATCTAGTATTCCAATAAAGAGTCTTCTGGGTATTCATCAGACTTGTCATGCTTGCCAGTTAGGGAAACACACGAGACGACCACATCCTCCTAATGAAAAACGAGCTTCTTTCGCTTTTGAATTGATTCACAGTGATATATGGACTAGTCCGATTGTATCTCCATCAGGATTTAAATATTATGTCATTTTTCTAGATGATTTTAATCGTTTTTCATGGGTGCTTTCTCTTCGAAACAAATCCGAAGAATTTCGAAAATTTGTATTGAACTCAATTCAATTCTAGTATTAAAGCTTTCCAATGTGATGGTGCATTAGAATATGTACGTTTAATTGTTTTTTCGATGATTTTTCAAACGGCGTTTTTTGGTTGTTTATATTATCCTAATTTGACATCTTTTACTAAAAAATAAATTATGTAACTCCATTTTGTGTTTTTCTCGGTTTCCTAATAATTACGGGCGATATCGATATTACGATCTGTCGAAATCAATGGTAATTTATCTTTATTACGCCCAAGGCGACAATCATAGATCAATTCATTTGCTGTGGTCAAGCAACGTGATTACTAGAACTTAGTGTTCACCTTAGTAATGGTATATTACTAGTGTGGTTTCTCATGATAATTTAAGTGGGTTAAAGGTACGATTGCTAGATCTTACTATTAATCAGTTATAATAATAGTACTGGTCAATTATTATTATTATACAACTTACTATTATCCGAGCCTGGCGTCGTTAATACATACAACGAGCAGTTCGAATAATATTTCAATGAAATTAAACGAGACTTGTATATCGGTGAAATGTATTTCTCAATATTTATATATTTGACAAATATATGTCGATGAACATCAATTGGTTAAATCCTGTGTTTAATCAATTAAGCAATCGAATCACGTAATAACTTATTAAGTTATTTGATAGTGACTGCTAGTATTTAATTGACTTGTTAAGTTAATTAAAAATAGAACAATCTCACTAGTAACTCATTATTTAATTAGAACAATAATTGCCCAATTGCTAACGAAGTTAAACTGATTTCTTAACGAAGCCGCTTAACGAGCGAATTGGACTTGGTATTTAAGAGGGGATTATGTTTTTCATGACATTAGAATCACAAACCTCCACCTCCTTCCTCAAAAGTGCCGCCTCTCGTCAGCAGGTGAATTGGAAGAGTTTTTCTTCACTTCTCATTTCATCTTTCAAACTCTAGCAAGTTCAAGTACTGTCTGCTTTCCTCTTCGTGTATGCAATCTATGTGGCATCATTTCGGTGTTGAACAAGCATCGAGAGGATTTTGGAAGCGGGCTTTCAGCGAGGCACACGTGATTTCGGGTTCATTCGCCTCGCTGAAATGTAAGAATTCTCGTAATCATACATTTGTATTTTATGTTTAGATTAATTTACATTATTTTGAAAATCCGATGTATGAATTGTTGTTTATCACGACAAATTCATATTAGATTTAACATGATCCTTCTTCAAGTTTAACTTCCTGTATTCTCTCCATTTTCAAATTCATACCAGAGTCACTCTCCTATTCTATCTCCAAATTTATCAAATATTCACCCACTAATCTCTCCTCATCAAAAAACGGTAATGTAATCACCAATTCTTTTACTAAATCCTACCAACGCCAGAACCCTCCTTAATTCCCCAAATTCAAGTTTATCACTTTGTGCCAGCTAACAATCTCTATCCCCCTCGATTTACTCCATTCACAATCAAATCCCAACAACTCTCCTCCATCCCAATCTTCTTCTCATCCAACTTTGACTCAACCCCACACCAATTCAATCTCCCTCACATACTATATTACCTACCTACTCTCATACACCATCCGTTCCCAAACCTCCTCCCCCTCCTCATACTATGCTCACACGTCTAAAAGCCGGCATCACCAAGCCTAAAATCATTACATCTCTTCTATCCACTGAATGTCAAACGAAATTGGTTGAACCTTCATCGTTTAAATAGGTAGATCGTGATCCATTATGGCAAAGTGCCATGGCTAAGGAGTATAACTTTCTTATTGCCAATGACACCTGGACGTTAGTCCCCCCTGCACCTAATGTGAATATTATAATGCGGATGGGTCTCTTTCTCGTCGCAAATGTCGACTAGTTGCTTAGGGACAGAATCAGCAGCAAGGCTTGGACTATGATGAAACTTTTAGTCCGGTTGCTAAGCCTACAACAATCCGAACTGTTCTTACTCTTGTTGCGTCAAAGAATTGAGTTGTTCATCAGCTCGACGTTAAGAATTCGTTCTTACATGGTATGTTAAAGGAAACGGTTTATATGAAACATCCTATCGGTTTTGTTGATTCCAATTTTCCTCATTATATCTGCAAGTTGAACAAAGCTCTTTATGGTCTGAAACAAGGTCCTCGAGCTTGGTTTCAGGGCTTTGCTATTTTCCTTCTCCGGTCTGGATTCACCAATAGTCGTGTTGATGCATCAATGTTCATTTTTCGCAGGGGATCTGATATGGCAATTTTGTTACTTTATGTTGATGATGTTCTCCGAACGGCCTCCTCTACTTCATTACTTGATTATTTACTTGCAGGATTAAAGGCTGAATTTTCCATGATGGATTTGGAAAAATTAAATTACTTTCTTGGAATCTCAGCGGTTCCCACTGATAGGGCTAGTTTCTACATCAATGCAAGTACTTGGTTGATTTGTACAACGAACTAAAATGACTGATAGTGACCAGTTTCCACTCCCATGGTCCCTCGTGCCTATTTAAATTCTGATGATGGTGTTTTGTGCTCCGATCCGACATTGATCGAAGCATTGTAGGTGCCTTGTAGTATTTGACATTCACTCGGCCGGACATTTAGTATGTTGTCAATCAAGTCTGCCAATTCATGCATCAACCCGTGGATTGTTACTTCACAGCCGTTAAACGCATTCTCCGGTATCTACGAGGTACTTTGAACTATGATTTGCGCATTCGTGGAGGTTTTATATCTTCTCTACTTGTTTACTCGGACGCTAATTGGGCTGGTTGCCCCTCAACTCGTCGTTCGACCACTAGTTTCTACTTGTTCTTGGGTTCTACTATGGTCTCCTGGTCTTCCAAGAAGCAAGCCACCGTTTCCCGTTCTAGTGCTGAGGCGGAATATCGGGTTGTTGCACATTCAGTTGCTGAGCTTGATTGGCTTATGTCCTTGTTGTCTGAATTGGGCGTCTCTTTTCCCTCGCCACCAATGGTTCTTTGTGACAACATTAGTACCACATATATGACTGTGAACCCTATGAAGCATGCTCGAACAAAGCACATTGAGATTGATATTCATTTTCTAGGTGAACGAGTTGCTAAAGGCGTTCTCAATGTCTCATATGTTCCTGCTCATGATCAACTTGCTCCACTGATCGTTTCCATTCCTTATGCTCCAATCTCGGCATCGGTGACAGTCCAACTTCGGTTGCGGGGGGATGATAGACCACCAATATAGGCACTTCAAATATTATGGTTATAGATTGTATTTATCCATATAAGCTTGTATTTATCCACATGAATAGCTACGTTGTATGTATAAGGTCTATAAATAGCTTCATTGTATTGACTTTATAGCTTAATGAAAACATAACTTTGTTCAATATATATTAGATGTTGGCTTAAAGTCTTGTTAGTTTCCTCAGCTATCAATTATTCCCTCCATCAAACAAAGATTGTCCACTTTTGACTTTTTATTACATCTCTTGAACTTTGACCGTAGATATGTTTATTTGTATTGTATAATACTTGATGAAAACTATATCAATATAAAATACGTTTCAAATTCTCTAAATTGATATATATTTTATAAAATATTATACTACACAAACAAATATATATATTTATGGTTAAAGTTTGAAAGTTATAACTATAAAAGAAATAAACAATCTTTATGGAATGGAGGGAGTAATTTTCAATAATATTTTCATCTTGTTAATTTTCATTTTACGTTGTCAATTTAATCAGGAATGTAAATGGAAAAGATGAAAATATTAATAAACGATCTGAAAGTTAACCGATAGTTGAGGGGATAACAGGAATTTAAACCTTAAATGTTGAGAAGACTACCATAGTACCATGACACCCGTTGACGACATTATTACACATATCTGGTTTTGGATTTTTGATCTTACCCCTCCCATTTATTTTCAGTATCTATATATCATCCCATCCTTATGATTTATGAAATATAATCTTGATAGCTACATTTATTATATGCTCAAAAACGTTTCTACAGAAGTTTTAATCTTTGACGTAGGATACAAGCAATTTCTAGTTACTACCCAGTTGCCACATTATCTAAAGGGAGTTGAATTACTGGTATAAAAATAATACGGAGTATTATATAAACTAGTTTATATTTTTCCCTTTTGAATATTATTATTGTGATTTTCTTGAGAGAACTGGATATGGTATATACTGAGACGACTTTGCCATATATGAAAAAAATAATTGCATGGCTCTTTCTATATGTTTCTTTAAAAAAAAAAAAAATTCAAAATGTGGCATTGTCTACTTGTATATATCATTGATTTAACTAAGATGATTAATTTAACTAAGTCAATTTGTGATTAGACCCTGCCAAGGGGTAAGGACATTACTACTATTTATTGCAATGAATTTTTAGATTCTTAACCACGGTATTAAAAAACGTAAAACACCTTACATCTCTGCCTCTCGCATTCTTATCCTAAATATCACTAAGATCGCACTAAATTGTAGGGAGTATCTTGTATCATATGATGACTCCTGTTTCTGAACTCATTTTATTGATACACATACTGTTTTGTGAAAACAATTTATTGTTGTTAACAATTCATCGAAGTTCAGATAATTTTGATATTGTCACGGCTTTATATTTTGTTCGAGCTCGATCCCCGGCAACATATTTGACTTTGATATTGTCATAGCTTTATAACTTGTTCGAGTTCGACCCTGGCAACATCGTATATAATTTTGTTATTTCTAATTATATTATGTTGAGTCCCAGAATGCATAATGCATATATTATATTTTGTTCGAGCTCAAGAACTCATATGATTTTATGTAGAATACTCATGTGAATATCCTCTTAATCATTTAAGTCCGTCCCTGAATATAGTGAACAAATCAAATAGAGTACTAGGAATAGTATTTTTGTGCTTGAGAAAGTATAAATGAGTGGATCTGTCCCACACTCCCAGAATTGAAGTTTTACTACCAGTCTAAGAAAGAATTATTAATCTGTTTTAAAGCCTTTCCTCAAATGTTTTGAATCATTTCTGACAATTATTTACAAACACACAGTAAATCTTGGACATAAAGAAGCTCTTCTCTCAGCCTTTTTGTTTTGGTTCAGAAATCAATATTACTGATTTCATGGACACTTCCACTCATTAGGAACTTGAGCCTCTATGGTTTGTCGACATGATGTGATAAAAAATTTAATATTATAATATCTTAAAATTATCAATGATATACAATAAAAAAAATAAAAATTATAATTAAGAATCCCAAACTTTTGAAGGGTAATACTATACACACATTCAAATAGTAATTTTTTTTATTGAAATGAAAATTTTACCCTTAATGAAATTTCCTAACTATTACACTTGCAGGGGGACAAAATAGTCATTTCATTCTCAAACCCAACACTATTTGAATGTGTGTATAACAGCTTAGTTGTCATGGCAACTACGAGTCTACGACACACCCCTAGCTCCGCCTCTGCTTCAACTGGTACAAGTGAGGCAGCACCCGGACCCATTCCCGACCTAGTTAATGGTTACATAATTTCATTAAAAATCAATTTTCTTACTTAAAAAATGCATACGTGTCCAACTCATATTGGTGTAAAACCAACAATCATAATGTAATAGATGATCCAAACCAGCAATGTTCGTGTAGTTCTCTCTTACCAATCCTATATGTTATGTTCAGGAATGATTGTGCTTTTCCTGATTAAGCTTCATTAACAGGATGATTCAATTAAAGAGGAAACATTACAGAAAAATCCATTAGAAACTCCATCAAGACAAGCAAAAATAACGTCAGCATTGCCAAGAACTAGTGCAACTTGATAATGGCAAATAGATAAATTGAAACATGATAAAGGAAATCATCTGTCTTTATTTAGAAAGATGCCATAACTCAAGAATTCTGTGTACATAATGGTATAGGCAATAAGTACAGATGAACTTTAAATAAAATATATGATCATGGCTGGAGTGCATCTCCAAGGATAAAATCACACAGCCATTTTCAGTGTCTGATTGTAGTACTATAATCCCTCCCTAAATTACACTATAAAAATGTTATGAAAAACTAAAAATGGGGACTCTATCTCCCCTATCAACTAACAATATTAACATTTTTTCTGAATTCTCGAAGTTCGCTTCCGACTACGAGGAAGAAACAAACCAATGCCTACACGACATTGCACCGCATCCAGCAAGAAAGAAACTGCCCACCCTCACCTGTACACTATCTCCTAATATTCTGCACATTTCCACCTAGATTAAATATGCTGTTTGTGTCCTTGTGATACAACAACAGTTCCAGAAAATGTCGGAATGCCCCTCTTGGGCGAATTTCCAGTGAAGCCTCCAATTCATAAACAGTCATGTTGCTGAATCCGAGCATTGTAACTGTGTGCATGTGACCTGATATTGATCTCCCTAAAGTAGAAACTCGCAAAGATATTACACCCTAGAAATTGGAGAAAAAGGAGGGTTGACAATAAAAGAGGGCAAAACATCTTCCATCTTCTTGGTGACTTTGCATTTTTCTTCTTGCATGACTGCATCAATTAAAAATTTAATCTCATCCTCAACAAATACTCTCAGTGAATCACATTGTAACAACTCTTTGTCTCTCTCCACGCCCACCACACTAGATGCTTCAATTGTATGCAAAATTGAAATGCAGATTGAGAAGGCCTGTAATGCTGATAACTGTGCATGAAAATCTACTGCATAATGTCCCCCTTCAGTAGCCATCATGGTTAGTGCCGGTGCACTACCTTTTTTACCCTGTACAATAGTTAAACCTAATGAAGTCTAGGAATCTAGCAAAATAAGCATCTAACAACAACCTGAAAATGACAACTCATTTACCAAATGAAGAATGAACAGTTAATATATGCTTTTTAAATCTGAAATTTATAATATAAAGAAAGTGTCACGACTGTCCTATCCGATTCATGAGGAAACCCGTTTTCTTCTTTCAATACCATAGCTCTAAACAGAGATATGAAATCAATTTCAGAGAGGACTAAAGGAGAAACTAATGGAAAATTAACCCTGCACCATCGTTACCTGAAAGTAAAGTTTAAATGGTGACCGATGTCCCAAAGGGCAGCGCTTTTGAGAAACCATAACATTGGAGTTGTTAAAGACATGAAGTGGACATGCCATGTCCCAACCACCACAGTCACAGCTTCCTCCAAGCCTCCATCTCTCGAGTAATGATGAAGGCCCACAAGTTTCAGTCATTGGCAAACCATGGTTCCCCGAAGGGATTACTACATTCACCTGAACAGAACTTGAAGACTCGGGGGTGCTTTGTGCTCTCTGCCCAACCTCAGAACGGTCAAGTAAGTTTGGAAGTTGATCAATTTTGCCATCTCCAGTCTTGATATTTAGACTTTCTCGCTTCTCAAAAGGCACCTGTATGACAACAGCTGCACTCTCAAGATCCGGATGCAATTCCACTGCAGGTAAAGGATAAATAGGTGAGGGAGAAAAATGACTGCTGCTTCGAGCACTATTCGATTGACCGTTGACTTTTGTTCTTGCAGAAATCTCATCTGAGTCGCAACCATTGGTGTTTTCATCAGAGGCAGGGCATACTTTAGCAACATCAGGCAACGAGGTGCAATTGTCTTGAGATGAGACACTCTTCCTTAGACGTGCAGTATCATACAACACAAATTCTGTTACCATGAATTTGTCACGATCAGATTCTTTAAGTTGTTTGCATAAATAACATGAAACTTGCATCTGTCCCACCATAGAGACTTCCCTCTTGCTATCTTTTGGTCCCCGCCCACTAGCACTACTTTTCCTCTTATTTTGAACAGAATGAAATGTGTAGATCCATGTTGACGAGTCTTTAACTTTCCATGTCTTAGCCACCAACATCTCCTCAGGAAACTTCGACTCAAACTTGAAAAAGGGAACTCCGTGTTTGTTCTCTAATTTGAGAAAGCCTTGTAAATGAGCTGGTGAACTCTGAACATAAGGACTCTCTTTACTAACTGGCTGGCAATCAGCCCCTAAACTCGTCTCCATCCTGGAGAAATCCTGGAACAAGGACTTCTGAAATGTTTTGTTCTGGCATATACTAGATATCTCGTCTGGTATTTCCTTCCCATGTTCCTCAGAAATAAGAGAATTTTTCAGTGACTTTGATTTAACAAAAGGATCAAACATTCTTCTGATGGGAGTGAACCGTGCCTTGGGACTGCTAGTTCTAGACGAATCGCTCTCTGAGCGAGCTGGTGAATGAGGCATTGCTAGTTTCGCTGACAATGATTTATTTAGTTGAATAAATGGATGACTTGCTGTCCTACCATTTCCCTTCTCTAAAGGACCGTTAATTGCTGTAGAAGTGATACTGCAATCGTGAACTGCCATACTCTTTGGCTTAGGAGGAAGTTTGTTTTTGTGGCCATCTGAATCCAAACAACTCTCAGGGATAGGAGGAATTGATAAATCTAAGTGTTTCCGGTATTTGGACTTTGCAAGAGGATTACTAGTTTTTGCCGAACTTAATACAGAAAACTGTGACTTCACCTGTGACCTCTGCTGCTTCTCTAAAGAGTTATCTTCGTCTGAACTACACAAGGACTCAACAATCCCATATGAAAACGCGGTAGCACTGCCTCTCGATACTTCAATTTTCCTCCTCCCTTCAATAGCATCAATCTTCTTCCTCCCTTCAACACCATCATCTTTTCTTATTTGCCTTTCTTTTGAACATTGATACACCGAACCTCTCCTTAAAGATGCAATATCTTCCAACATGGTCTTGCTGGACGATACATTCTTACAGGATGCACTGCGATAACGATGAAGCCGAATCTCTCTAAAACCATCATCTGCATCTAGGCTCAGTACATCATTTTCACATTTAGAATTGCTCCTAGAAATTCTCCTTTCAACTTTAGATCTCCTTCGAGGAGATGGAAGAACAGTATTGGGACTTGCATCCACTACACAATACTTGTCGAAATCCAACTCCATGTCTCATAGATAACTTCTGAAAAGAACCATTCAAAAATCAATAATAACAATAAAAACAAAATTCCAGTTACCCAAAAAAGACTGTAGAAATCCAATCAGTAGTCAGTACTCTAGCGTTTTATCCGTACATCGGACAAATATCAAAATTGCTCCATGCACTAATCTTTCACAACCATTCTGCCTTAAATGATTGGATTCCGCAATAACTAAGCCTTAGTAATCACAGTACTGAACATAACGGCATAAGATCAAATCCAATAAATCTTCAATCATAGCGATTAGGCAATAATTAATTGTGTCTAAGTACCATTTGCATACCCCTAGGGTATCCAAACACCAGTTAAAACCTAAGTTCCTCAGCAAGTAAGAACCAGATCTTAAACAACACACTATTACTGGGATGAATTCACAAATCCAGAACATCTGGAAACAATATAAAGATCATACAAACGAAGAAGCACCAAAAGACTTAATATATACTCTAATTAACTTTAAGCAGCAACCTATAATCAAATATGACAATGCCATCTAATGAATGAGCCACAATAACCCAAAGATCACTCAAAAAGTTTAAAAAAAACAAAACATATCAAGAACCAATCTTTATTCCAAAAAATGCAATACCTTGCTAGGAACATATAAATTATAGATCCCCCTTTTGTCTTTTTTTACCAAATGTGCACAACTATATTATTATTATTGACATTGCTACAAGCAATCTACAATCAATCACTATGAAGCACTAAAGGACATAACTTTACAACCCTTGTATTACAAGACAACAGAAAAAAACCAAAAACATGAAAATGGGCATACCCCACTTGGATCTCAGTGAAGTGAATCCAAAGAAAAACCCAACAAACAGTAGCAAAAAGCAATCATTTTTCCATTCTTGAGCTCAAACCATAATAACCCAACTACACAATAACACAAACCTCAATTCAAAAAGCTGCGCATTAAAAAAAAATGTGTATATTGTTTGTTAAGGAGCAAACTTGATGTATACAAAAAATCAAGAAAATGGTGCGTATGGATTTAAAAGCAAATAATTAATCAACTAATAAACCGAAATATGAAAATCATAAGTTGAGTACATTGTATCATAAAGAAGCAAACTTTATGTATACCCAAATATCAAGAAAATGGGTTTGTATGAATTTAAAAGCAAATAATTGTATGAATTTAAAAGCAAATGATTAAGCATCTAATAAATCATATAATATGGAAAATGATATATATAGTAAGCTAAAAAAAGTAGACATCTAGATATATAGAAAAGAGAGACAGAGAGCATGCCTTGTTCCTATTGAATGAGATTGGTGTGGGGGTGGGTGGGGTGGTGGGTGGGGTAGGGTATATGTAGGGGTAGGGTGGGGTTTATGTCTTCTTTCTTACATGAAGATTACTAGATTAGAGACAAAGAGCTGCCCAGGGTCCTGTAAATGTCCAATAAAAAAAGCCACTCTTTTGACTCATCATATGTTTATTTGGTCAGACCTTTACGCATTACAAGGTTTTATTCATCTAATAAACTTCACTTTTTTTACTCGAATGAATGACATTCAGGTCTCGAGTTTTATACTAATCAGGTTGTCGAATCTTTTGTTTTAATGTTCGAGGTCCGTGCTAACTTATGCATTCACCCGAGTGTCATTTTCTCCTTTTGAGATTTAATATAAAACTCGAGACCTAAACGTCATTCATCTTTCGACTCATTATATGCATGTGTTGTTGTAGCCATTACAATATGTGTTTTCTTCATTACTTTGTGTTTTTTATTTATTTTTATGGACCTCGAATAATATAAAAAAAAAAACCGTTAACCTAATTAATATAAAACTCGAGACTTAAACGTCATTCATCTTTCTACTCATTATATGCATTTGTTGTATTGTACCCCATGCAATATGTGTTTTATTCATCTCACTTTTGATTGTTCTTATTTATTTGCTCTCATCAACGTTACTTTTTTGTGTTTCGCTTCTTACATTCATTTATTTTCAAGTCAATTCGTATAAATTTAAAATAATATCCTCATTTATCTCTAGTTTCGAGCTTATAAAAAATAATATTATTTAGGAAAATAGATTTACCAAGGTTCATCTAGGAGAAACTACATTCAACTTAAAACCATTCACCCTTAAAATGGAGTATAATATATTTATCTAATCAAAATTAACATTATTCAAATGACATTTTATTATATTCATCTAGATTTACCTCAATTCTCATTTCCTAAATTAATTTTAAAAGATTATTTTAAAAGATTATCTTTCCCTTGATTCACATTAATCTTACCATTAAGTAACTTCAAGATGGCAACAAATGATGAATTTCTAGAAATGGTCATGGAGATATAGATTGATATAGCCTTTTTTCTTCAATCAAAAGGGTATTTTAGGTATTTACTTGTGTTAGCAAAAAGAGACAACATCAATTATTAAATGTGGGAATCACTGCCACACATAATTATTTTATGTTATGGGAAAATGTGGATTTGGTTTCTCTGGGCATTGCCCACTAATATATGTATATAATAATTTAATGTACTAAGATTGGATGCCTTGGATTTAAAATTAGAATAATCTAATCTTTAGTACATGGACGCTAGAGTGGTGGGTGATGCAAATTGATTCCTTTCATTAATGTCATAAATAATGGAAGATCTTTAATACTTCCCTTTTCCACAGTATTGAAAAATTATCATATTTTAAATTGGATTTTTAAGAACTAAAACTTGAAAATAAATATAAAATCTAAAATCAAACAAGAAAATATAATTAGCAAATTTTTTCATATTAAAATTAAGATGCAAATCTTCTATCAAATATTTTTCTTTATTGACACTTAACATGTTCTCTAAAAACACATATTTGAAACCGTTTACTCATACGTCAAAGCAATTGATTTTTACCATATGAGATAATCTTTGTCTTGATCTGCTTCAATTATATTATTAAAAAAATAAAAATTATGAAAGTATTTTAAAAGATGAATCCAATTATATAAATTTTATATTTTTAAAATAATTAATAATTAATAATTGATGGTCAGTTGATTTAAAAAATTCAACGTCGATTATTTTGGATTGCGAGGGGAATAGCAATTAGCGATAATATTTTAAGATTAAATACTTTGTATGTGTTACATAATTTTTTATAAAAGAGGGTGGGGTTGTATAATGATTAGGTACACACTTGTAAGAGTAGAATTTGAGGCTTGATCACAATGTTTAATAAAAACATATGTTTTTATAAAAATATTTCAGTTAATATTAAAAATCAAGTTTGATAATTTAAAAGGAGGCAATATTAAAGACTAGATATTTTCTAAAATTGAAGATCATCGCATGCATACCAGAATAACAAAAAACTACAACTAATGTGCTTCTTATTAAGGTTTTCTTTATTGGTTTTGCAAGATCGCAAAGGTTTAGTTGTTTGTTTAGTAAGGTTTTTTTAATCAAATTTCATTTCTAAAATTTCATTTTCCAGATTTTGCCTCTTCACATCTAACAATACATATATGATTATTATCATTCATGAATATGAAAATTGACCAAACACAAATATGGTATTTTTATTTTAGTAAGTCGGTCAAGCCAGTGTTACTTAGCTAATTTTAATTTGGGATACATTTAAGATCTACGGTTGGTAATAATGTATGAATTGAAATTAGGAATATGTATTTAGTCTTTCGAATATAAATAGAGAATAGGGAAAATTGAGGTCCAAATGGACAAATGGTCCAAGATCTAAGGACCATAGTTAGGTCAAGTCATGAATCTAATGCAACTGACTCTTCTTTCAAGGTTCAAACTTTTTGGTTGGGACAAGTATGAGATAAAATAAAGTTGGAGGAGATAGAAAAGTATAATTACTAAATTATAGCAGAACATAATACATTTGTTAACATTGGTTCTTGTTCAAATATTTCAAAACCAACACAACAAGAAATAAATGAATTTCTTTGAATATATTTGGCTAGACAACTTTTCTTGTTTAACCCTCTTTAGAAAACATATTTATAGAGTGATTGAAAAAACCAGCCTTGTATAAATGTCGAAATTAACGTGATTACAGTGTCGGGTTTTGGAAGCCGTTTAGTTAAATGTTTAGACCTGTTCTTTGGGTTTTATCGTCGGTTTGGCATGGTTTATTCTAAAAAAAAAATTAAAATTAAGTTATAAATCTGAAGCGCCTTAAACTAATATATATAAAAAAAAACCTAATTTTTTACCTGATTATCATATCTCGTCCCTTCCCCACGACGGAACCACCTCGTACCAGCCTTACTTGACCTTCTGATGCACTTGCCCCAAACAACCAGTGACAGCCGATTTGGCAGGTAAAGTTTTCTTTTAGTTTTTTCCGTTTTGTTTAATCCAAAAGTAGTTGTATGTATATTTAATTGTTTGTTGTTATATGTTTAATTATGATTTAATTTATTTTTAATTTGTTTAAATATAATTTGTTGTTATATATTTAATTATGATTCCCAATTTCTTTTAATTTGTTTTAAATATAAATTTAATTAGTTATTTAATTAGTTTTATTTCAATTTATTGGATTTAATTTGTTAATTTATTTAGTTATGATTTAATGATTTAGACTTCGTTTTTAAATTCGATTTTATTAGTTATTTAGATTGAATTGGTAATTGTTTTGAATTAGATTTGAGTTTGAATTAGACAAAATTAAATTTGAATTGGATTGTGTAATTGATTGAATTAGGAGGTGAATTTGTTTAATTGAATTGTTGAGTTTTGTTGAAGGATTTGTTGACTTGTTTGTTTTGTGTAATGGTAAATTTTACATTTTATGATCATTTTATTTATTTATTATTTATATATATAGTTTAACTTCATGATAGAAATTCAAGTTTGAATTAAGACTTGTTATTTAATTTTGATTCAGTTTGAATTTTGAAATGCAGGTTTTTATGGCTCCTCGTGGTGGGTTTAAGAATCGGACGAAGAAGGTTACGATGGAAGTAGCGAGAGAGTTCTTAGAAAGTAGAGGATCTGTCTGGGACATTTATAGAGCCAGCGATGTGCCCGTTTCTCGGCGTGAAGTGATGCAATCCGAGAAATTCGATGTCTGGCCGCATCATTCGACACCCTCTTTTGGACGTCGGCGATATTCGGCGAGAAGCCGCCGTTCCCCTCCACGGTATTGGCGGCGCTCGTCGCGCGCCGGTGATGAGATATAGAGGCATTTGACGATTCGGGATCGAGTGACGCAGATGTTATGGTTGCAGGGTCGGACATAGCCCGAGTAATTGAGTCGAATGCAGCGGCTTTATTAAGCCCTTCCGATCGCCCGTGTCGGGGACAGAAAACTGTTGCGACCATATCTGATGGGAAATAAGTGTATTTTTTATTGAGTTTGTTTTTTATTAATATATATTTATCATTTGTATCTAATCATATTTGTTTGTTTATTTTTAGGCTTCTTGGTGCATTGAGGTGAAAAAAGATTCTTTAGGCGAAATAAGGAGGAGAGTGGAAGATTTGTAGCCCACATATTCTATTGACTGCATCCAGATTAGAAGATCTGCCCATATAAATGACTTTTTACGGTAAGTATATAATTATTATAAAGTTTTGTGTTTATCGGGTGTGAATTTACTGCTTAATTTATTTCTTTATTTCAGGATCAATATGAAATTAAAGGAGGGAGCATTTCATATGCTCGGAAGCTCTTCGAGGGGGCTTGTCAGGTGAGGTGGCGTAACCTGCTGACAAGGGGGAAGAAGACAGCGATGGAGATGCATGGCGTAGATGATGTCGCGTTGCTCCTGGGGACGCCGTGCCCCAATTGGATTCAGATTCCAGCTGTGTGGGAGAGGTATGTCACCTACTGGTGCCAGGATGGCTGACAGCCAATGAGGCAGACAAAATCGTAGCAAAGCTCTATCGGCGGATAGAAGGGCTCACGTATCACGTTCCATGGGGAGCGAGGACGCCCCGTGGCGAGATACATGAAGAGAGTAAGTTTGGTTGTTACTAGTAAATTTGAATATTTTTTTTAGCGTTATTAACTATGTATTTGAATTTTGTTTCGAGATGATAGGGCCCAGGAAGCGTCCTTACGCTGCATTTAATCGTATTCTTTCTTTATGAAGACGAGCTGACAGGCAAGCGGGGAATTCTACAACTGAGAGACTTGGCTTGGCTTATGGTTTCAATGTTTTATCGTTAAATTTAATTTGTAACTATGCTTCTATAAGTTGCTATTTCATTAACATGTTTCTATACGTGCGGGGAAGAGTCTGATGTCTTTGTTCGTGAGAAGTCTGGACCAAAGCGATAGATCCATTCTGAGGATGGGGTTCCGTGGGACAAGACGTTGTGGATGCGACGCCCAGCCGGTGAAGCGGGGGGTTGTTGAAAGGCCGGATGCTTGGGCGGTTATACACCGTCGGTAAGATGTGATGAATCTTGCAGTCCATCGGAAATGGCGGCGCCACCGCTCAGCGCCGGTGCTGGAGGATATACATCGTGGTGTGGTCGGAGGAAACTAGGAGTCATGGAGGAAGACGAGGTCATGGAGGTTGTACGTGAAGCAGGAAGAAGAGATCGCCAACCTGAGTCGGGTGGCGGTTGCCGGCATGTTCAGCTTTATGGGAGTTGCATCACAGTCGCTGGTGAATTTATTGGCGTCGGTTTCACGAGATGGCGACCCAGCGGACCACCGCGTATCGGTCAGCGGCTCGTAGCCTGGATCGACTCCGGGCTTGACCCACTCTGAACTCCACCGGCCCGGATCCGGAGCTCAGGGCGGCGGACCCCCTTGGAACACAATTCGGGCCCCATGGACCCTCCCGGTTCCACAATTCGGACTTGATGTAATGTATTTTGATATTTATGTTATTGTGTTTATGGATGTTTGTCTTTATGTTTATGGATATTTTATTTTTGTTTATGTTTTCATATTAGTTTATGATTATTATTAGTTGTTATTGGATAATTTAAAAGTTTATGTTTTTTATGTTTATGTTTGTATATTAGTTGTTTTAGCATTGCTTTTCGGATATGATTTGTGTTGTATGTTTTAAAAGCCTTATATCAAAACAATATAGCTCTTGAAATGTAATATCGATGTGTTTTTGTAGACATGGAGTCGATGCAGTGTCGATATAGTGTGAACAAAATAGATGAAATTCGGTTTCGTGTCGGTTTGGCATCGGTTATTAAAACAACCAAACAATAGAGTCGGTTTCGTGTCGGTCATTAAAAAAACACAATAGAGTCGGTATCGTGTCGGTTTGGCGTCGGGTTTTAAAAAAAATTGATTTTCGAGTTTGTAAATTACTTTTAAAGTAATATAATAAAATGTATGCTAATAATGATTAGATATATTAATAAAGTATAATAAAAATATTTAAAAACATTGCTCACGTGATCGTGGAATGGACTATAACTCGACTCCTGCATTATGTAACCTATATTGCAGTATTATCGACGTTAATATTTTTATTATATTTTAAACATAATATAAATACTACTTAACTTATAACTACTTTTTAGAAAAACCTATTTGTTATGTGTTGAATAATTAGATTCAAATAAATATTAGGTATCTTGGTATCGAGGGTATGGGGTGTAGAGTTTGGTCAGTTTGCGTCTAGGAGTTACAAAGGTGTCGGTATCGTGTCGGTTTCACGTCGGGTTTTTAAAAGCGTCGGTCTGGTGTCAGGTTTGGTGTCGGGTTACGTTTTAGCTTGCCGACAGACCGAGCACACAAATATTCTGGTACAAATACCCTTATGTATGAAGGTCCCTAGGTAAAAGAGCTAAACAAACCCCGATCATTAAACTACTTCCTCAGCTTTCTTAAAACACTTCCTAAACCCAGAGCCAACCGCCTTATGGCTGAGTCGCGTTGGATCCTAAACCTATCTTAACTTGTCTAATTTTCTTTCACAGTTATAATTTAGGGTATGTTTTTTTTGTTTTTTATATAAATGTTTGGTGACTGATATGTTTAATTTAGTTTAATTTCAATATATGTTTAATTGACTAGTATGTTTAATTACAGTATGTCTAATTTAGTTTAATTACGAGCTAGTATGTTAAATTTAAGTTTAATTGACGGTATGTTTAATTTTAGATTTAATTTCAACATATATGTTTCAATTAACTAATATGTTTAATTTAGTTTAATTTGATATATGTTTATTGACTATGTAATGATGTTTAAAATTTAGTTTAATTATTTAGTATGTTAAATTTAGTATAATTGACTAGTATGTTTAATTGTGTATGTAAATTAAGTTTAAATTTCAATATTTTTTAAAGGGAAAAATAGAAGATCGTTCTTGGATGTATAATCGTTATATGATGGGATGGCTATGTGAATCTCTAGCTCTCTGAGGTTTGAGTAGTTTCATTGAAGTTATGAGAAAAAATAAATGCTTTATAGAAGGATGGGTGGGGCCAAGATGTCGTGTAGGGAGTGCAGAAAGTGTAGCGACATTGAGTGAAGTGGAGGCATTGTTGATGTCAGCCTTAGCTTTGAAAGATATTACATGCAGGAATACCACGGTGAAGCTTATGATGTCTCAAAGCGATGTTCTGATGTAGAAACATCTTCTAATGTTGGATTTGAGGGCAATATATGCATATGGTTGAAGATGGTTTTAAACTTCGTCTCATCCAAGGGGAACCCAAGGGTGAAGAACCGGCGGGATTGAGAAGATCAAATGCCCATGACGGATCATACTATGGCTTGAAATTTTATGGCTTGGCCAGATTGTGGGATATGTTGCAATGATTCTAGAGGATTGTAGTAATACTGGATTAGTCCCAAAATCTGATCGCGAGATATCAAAGCAATATTTTGCAAAGATGGATTTCTTTATCAAGCGGTGTTGTCTAACAAGGAAAGAACACCATTCGAATGATTCTGAGGCAAAAAAATTGTTTGAGTCCTTTATTTCCTAAGCTTAAAAGGAATTCATCTTGTGTGAATAATTGTATGTTGTTTTCTAAAGAGGATGAGCGTGTCGGTTTGTGGATAAGTAGATACGAGCCTAAAATGGAGAGCAGCGTGGCTGGAATTACAAGAAATGATGATATAGGCCTTCAGCGCCAAATTGTATATGTCACGGAAGAGCAGTGAAAATGGCATGGCACCATCAGGATTTGAACGAGATGATGGGTGGATGACTTCGCTTTGAGGATGGAAGCGGCATTAGAAACATTTTGATAAACATATCGATTTTTTCCATGAGCGAGAAAATGTGCGGTTTTGTGTTACGATGGTTTTGCACCTTTGTAATTTAGACCAATATTCTGTTGGCGATTGTGCTCTGTGTGTACAATTTACCGCTTTGAGGATGCATGAATATATACATTCTTAGCTCCGGCGGTGCTTGGACTAAAATCCAGGGGAGAGTAGATGTTTTCTCCAAGCTTGGTTGATGAGTTGAAGGAGTTGTGGCATAAATTAGCCAGGAACATTAGAGTATAGGAGCAAAATTTCAACATCTGAGGTTCTTTTACGTTGTGGGCGTTCGCGATTTTCACGCATGCAGCATATGGTTAGATACCGTGGTAGAAGACAAACATTAAATCTTTGTATGGAACATGCTAAAGGCTTTTTAGGAGAGTCGTAAGTGCCATGGTTTAGATTTTGCGCGTCATTTTCTATGGATGCGAGTTTCTCGGACGAACATGCGGATGTGCAACAAAAGAGCGTACTTGGGGGTTGAGGTATCTTTATTGGATCACGATTGTGTTTGGAAAATCTTGGAGCAACGAGGCCGAGGGGTATAATGTTGAAGGCTGTTTGGTGCAAAGAGGGTATTTTTAAGTTTGAGTTTATTGGTGTGGCTTGAGTCGGACACATTAACTTGCTCCGGCTTCATGCATCTGTGGAGAAGAACAATGGGTGAGAACATATTACCCAGCTGGTACATGGTGGATATTCAGGAAAAACGAAAGGCAAATAGGCAAGGGCAAGGATTGACCTCAGAGACTCATTATTCGCGACTGGCCTTATGCATGAGATTAGTGGTAGAAGCGAAACCAAAGAAACTTTGTATACATGTCTAACTGCTTGAAGAGTTCGAGAGTTGGTTAACTGCACGTCTCAATTACTGACGGATGCGGCTTTAGGCATTTGCGGATATTATAAAATTCTTGGCGTTGTGGGCGAAAAGAATCACGTGTATATTATTGTTAAAGGTACTTTCAATGGCAGCTTCATAAGTATGCGCTTGATAAGATAGCAGAGCCTCTAACGGTGGTGTGTTATTTCTTTACAACTCTTGCGCTGGAGCGTGTGGAGGCTCGGACGTAATATTGTTGAGATAATTAGCAAGATATAATTATTCCCCGCTTTGACGTTCTTTGATGTGGAGTATAGACACCTACCAATACATTTGCCATATGAGCGTTGAATGGAGGTCACAGTGCAGTACTAGATGGATGTGCCCACTTTTGAGTCGTGAGTATATATTTGACTTTATTAATATATGTTTTAATCTGGTTTACTGTTTAATGATTGTACTTTAATTAACCTTCTAAATGTTTGTAGATTCTTTGAGGGGATTGGAAGAAATGGTAAACAAAAGGCACGTGTTGAAGGATCAATATCGCAGCGTATTTGGTCAAAAGAGGTTTAAGAACTTACGGTGCCAGGAAAGAATTGACAAACTTAATGTCTGAGAGGCACGATGTACCAAATGAACCGGAAGACATAGCTATTTTGCAGTGTTTAGTGCAGGCCGTTTAGTAAACATTTGATATCTTGAGCAACATGATTTGCTTCCATGCGTATATTACGTGCAGCCTTTGGAAATGCGGGGAATACCTTCAGTGAGTGTATATAAGAAATAAATGAATTTTATACTCATTTATAATAGTGCTAAACAAATATCTTATATCGCAGGATGTACCATGATATTCTTGAAGAGTTGCAACCTCATTTGACGGATGCACAAATAAATCACGACGTGGGCTTAAATTTCAGTGAATGGTTACTTATACGGAATATGCTCGGAGACACTTGCCTTTCAGAACCAGTGTCAGCTCTCAGAAATTAAAAGATGCAAGGCAATAAATATTGGGTAATACTTTGACGCTGTGGGCGAGCGATCATTAACAGAGCCTTACAATAAGCGGGGTTATGTCAAAAGGTTCTTTTCAGTGATGATCTTGTCTTGATTATTAATAGATCGTAGAAGAGATTTGAATTGCTAAATGCTGACTACTCATTGATAAAGTTGTACTTCAAATGTTATTGGTTTGACACTACTTGAGGAACTGGATGCAAATACATCAGAACTGGAATGGTTCAATCAAACACAAAAACCTCACAAAAGATGACCCCGCATCCTAGCGTCATGGCCTTGTAAATTATACTCTTAGATTACATATCAGCAAGTAGAGAGCATAAATGAGTGGTGTGTGCTGCAGTGAAGAGCGAATTCTGAAGAGCTTTGGTTGATTGGACTCATATGCAAGCTAAGTGTGTCGTCTTTAAATCTGAAGATATTTTTCAAGAAGCAACCTCCGCGGTTATTGTTGATCCATCGGGCCAATGTTGACATAGTTCTCGAAGGGATATTCAATTGTTATTATGGTCGGAGGACACGGCGATAACTTGATCTTTGATGCAGCGTCGGACTAATTAATATGTCGACTCGGACTATTTAGGGGAATGTCTGTGAAATGCTGATACCGAGCTAATTAGGATAAAATATTTTATTTTCAAGTTTTCATATGCAACAATTGACAAGTTGTAGTATAAGCCTCGTATTTAAATTAGAGGACAATGACTGACATTTACAAATGTAGTATTATTATTTTCTTTGTTGTCTTTGCATGTTGGTTATATTAATGTTGTGATCTGGGTTGTGTAGTTATCGTCAGTTTTTTCTTTCTTGCATACAATTATGGTGTGCCGGTTCGTATCGGTTTTAAATCAGGTGTATGAAGTTTAAGTTTTTGTTCCGGTTTGGTGTCAAAGGACTCAAAATTTGGATTCGCTAAATAATTAAATCACGGAAATTTCAAAATATTTCAATTTCGCGTCGGTCTAGGTAATGGGTATAAACGTGATCATTAGAATTTGAATCCAACCTGTACTATATATAAACACATCCTATTAAACTAATAATACAATTCAATTTTTAAAATTGTTTTCACTATTTTATTTTATTTTGTCTCTCTAATTTTTTTTCTAATCTTGCCTGTTGTTCGTTTGTGGAAAATTGTTTTGTTAATTATTTTGTTTAATTTTGTTCGTTTTTTATATTTGATATTAATGTTGTTATATTTTGTTTTATTATTTTTCTATTTTGTTACTTTTTATTTGTTTCAACATTCTTTTTGTCTACTAATCTTTTAATGTTGTTTGATTTTATTAGAAAATTATAGAGAGTAATTATTTTATGTATTTTATATAACATTCTTTTTTGTCCACTAATCTCTTATTGTTTTCATTTATTAGGTGTTTTAAGTAATATTTTGTTTAATTTTGTTACATTTACGTTTTTTATGTTATTAATAATATTTATTCTCTTTATTTTTGTTATTTTTAGATTGATGTTTGATATTGTTTGTGTTATTATTTTATTTGATGTTTATGTTTTGGATATTGTTTATATTTTTATTTATGCTTACGTCTTGGTTTTGGGTATTCAATAAATTTTGTTCTTTGCGTGTGCATTATGATTTTTTTTAAAATTTTTACAGATAATTAAGGATATCAGTGCGATTGTGAGTTTCAACATTTGATTACAAGCAAACATGGTGTCGGTATTGAAAAGATGGTGTATCAGGATAATTGTAATTATTCGGCAGCGTTTAGATTATAGAACCAACCTTGATAAGATTGTCGGTATGGTGTCGACATGAACAATGGTGTCGGGATAATGTCGGTATGGTGTCGGTATTGAAGAACAATGGTGTCGGCCGAGTGTCGGTATAAATAAACCACAATTACAATTGAGCATCGGTTTGGCGTCGGGAGCCCGAGCCCAAACGGGCCAAGTGGTTTCACATAGTGGCATCGGTTTGGTGTCTCGAGATGCAGATTTAAGCGTGTCTTAGAAACGTCGGGTGTTTGAGCACATCTGGCAATAAATTGATAGTGATTAATGGGTATGTAATTGTCGGGATGTTCCACATTGCCTAATTTTCGTATTGGGGTATGGTTCTTTAATTGTTTACTTATATCAGTTGGAAATCTTTTAATGCTTTCCAGGTGACTTCTAAATTGGGACAAATATCTATAGCTGTTACTGGGCCGGATTAGGATTATCCGGGAACCGACTTAGATTCGGCCCATTAGTCCATCTGTTTCATTAACGGTCGGTCAGTTCATTGGGCAGAAGCGTTAAACAGATAGTAACATTAAGAGAACCGGTCTAATTGAATTTTTAGATTTTGGATTTTTTCTTGATTTTATGAATTTTGGGTGTTTTGGATAGACTCTGCGAGCCGTGGTAGGATAAATGTCATAACAGCTGGGTTTCGGACGTTAAAATTAAAAAAAAAGAACCATATAGTTACCGGTCCAGAACCCAAATTAACAGTCAAGTCCGTTGAGATCGGACAGGGCAGTTTGATAACTTTCACGCCTACAAATATCGATTATGTCTACAAAGCCTAAAGGCTTTGAAGCAAATTATCAAATATAAACTACATTGAAAATAGATCGAGCTAGATTATTGTCGAGTCGGGTATTTAGCCATGTTAAAGAAATCAAAAGTAATTTTAAAATTGAGTTGGAATGTTGTCAATCCAACTTTCATGGGCACTTATTGAGTTGAGCTTGTTATGCTAACTTGAGAGTGGATTCGTTACTGCTGCAATCGGATCGATAATAAGTTGGGCTGATTTGAGTTATTGAGCCCGATAACCGAGTAGATAGCGAGTCATTGTTTCAACTAAGGTCATAATTTTTTGTCTCATATTGTTAAGATGGTGGAATTTGGAAACACATGCGTTCCTCTAATGGCAACAAATGAAAACTGACCTCCGACAATCATAGTAGTATTAGGCTACGTATATGGTGGAAATCATTTTAAATTTGACTAATTTAATTTATTTTAACTAATTTTGTAGGAAACTTACACTAAGAGAAATAGATAACTTGCAAATCAAATTAATTAATCTATTCATACAAAATAACCAAAATACAATCTGACCAAATCTTGTAGTAGCAGAATGTAACTGTCCAGTCGCCTTCTTGATTCTTTATGATTCTTGAAGGTGCTCGATTCATGAAATAAGATGTGATGCAAGGCAAAACCACGAAACACGGAAAACTCCTAGCCAGCTGCAGACAAACTTGAACTTTCTCCAAAAAAAGACATTTTGCAAATGTTGTGTGTTGAGATTTCTTTGTAAAATAGAAGGGATCGAATAATAGAGTGATGCAACCTCTCCAACATTAATGGCCTTTACTTTTATGTGCTTTAAAGAATAATTGTTAGTATTGGCTTTTGGACTAAACAAAACGTTTCTGGAAGTGAAGTGACTTGGATGCATCTGGATTCAGATATGCAGATATAATCGAGCAGGTGTGTTCTCAATAGCAGGAACAAAGTTTCTATAAAACATTTGTGTATCGTGGTATAAGCCATGGCTTGAGAAAACTAATCAAATGACAGAGAGGTGGCAATCTACTAGACAGTAGCTCCCAGGGTTAACCACAGCCGGTATTCATGACAATTTATCAAGCACTGACAATTTGACCGAGGAAGAGCAAGCAGGCAGAAAATATGCGCTTTGATGTTGTGAGAAAATGTGAGGCCCAGACAAAAAGCGAAAATCTGAAAGGGGGGTGAAGCGGAAGCTGAAATCATGCTTGAGTGGGATGATGTAGAAAGAATGGATGTGCTCTATTAGGAGAAGGAAGAACTTGGTTTTGAAGTTAAGCGTTTGTAGCATCGAGGTGATGAATCGTAATATGATGGTGATGAATGCGTATTGATTGCTTGATGAATCTTTGTATAGCAATTTCTATTGAAATGAAATCGGATCGAAAATAAAGAAGTACAAAAGTCTCTTTAGCTCGCTTATGAGTGCTCATGACTTACCAAACACCAAACACAAACACGAACGAACCGGGCAGGCCGAGCCGGGCGGGCGGGCGGCCAGCAGCGTGTGGTTATTGCAGGCTAGACTTATACCAGCCTTAGTCTGGGCAACTGATAAAGATTCAGGTTATTTAAATGAATTAAATGGGTGCTCAAAAACAATGTGAGGAAAAAGTGTGCCTTTTCAAATTCCCAGGCATTAAAACTGATACTTTTATTATGTCCAGAGCAATGCATGATAGCGAAGGAAAGACGAAAAACTAGGAGAAATTCTGGTCAAGGAGGGTTAGTACTTAGCGTCGGTGATATCTTCGATTTGGATGGCCATGTGAAATGGGGCAACAACTTGATGCAGATGAGTGAACTTAGGTCTTGAACTTATTGGACCTTGATTAGGAATTCCCATAGCGCCTTACTATACCCTCTAAATTGTGTAGGTCCTTGAAATGCCTATTAACGTTTAGGGCCGTCTTATGAGTCTCTGAGAGAAACCAATACAGTCTTTCTAATAGATGGCGCATGTCCTTGTTTCAAAATTGTCACATAGTGTGTGCCAGCTATCTTGAGTTATTAAGGACTTAAGTCCATCCTCACAAAAATTTCCATCAGAGTGCATCTATTTGCTTCGTCTTTGGTTATGGAAGGTCATTAAATTGTCATGCATTCTGATACCAAACTTTAGTTTATGAATAGTCATGGATAAAATCCATCGAGGTGCGATGCAGTAAGCACCACCAAAAACATATGGCTATAAGTTTTATCAAGCACTACTACACGCCATAGGGATAGAAGTGGTATCGAGAAGTCAACATCTTTATCTTGATTAGGGCTTTGAAGCCTATCCCCCTCGACGTCTCGAATTCTTCGCCCTAGTTAATCCCTTAGTAAAAAGGATCGACAAGATTACATTCGGACTCACAGTCCTGAGAAATAACCCCATTTTGAGTTGTCTCACCGGCGCGTATCTAATTTGCATATGTCTTTTAACACCATTGTAAGCATGATTCTTAGCAACTCAATGGGCGCTTGAGAATCCGCGATTAATAGTGAGCAGAGTACCGCTGGTTCTCCTTGTGATACGTCGGTAGTAGGTTCTTAAACCATTCGGCTCTTGCGACTGCAAGCTCAAGTGCAATGAACTTCGGACTCCGTGGTGGGTAGCATATGCAAATGCAACATGGTTTTCCAGAAATAGCTCCTCACTTGCTAAGGTAAGCCACATATCCTTTGGTGGTGTCTCATCGCTCTGATTCAGTTATCAATGCCCTTCCTACTTAGCAGAGGCACCTTAGTTCAAACTAACTAATGGTCACTTTTAGGTATCTAAATGTCGATGAAGAGCATCCCGATGCTCGCTGCTGAGTTATGGGTATACCGACTTAGCCTACTAACAGTAATGATATCGGTAGAATGCAGGTTAGTCGAGGCATGCTCCAATAATCTTAGCATATTCTATTTGAGAACACTATCACCCAAATTTTTTCATCAAGTGTACACTAGCATCATAGGGAGTCTAGGTGCAACCTCAAAGTTAAACTTCACCAATCTTCTCCTGTAATGAGATTATTTCGATGCCCTCGGGGTTTCTCATGACACCAGACTCTAGGATGAGTATCAAACCTCCTATATAATAATAATATAACAAAAGTCTTTCATCTCAAACAGATGACAAAATCCTTACATTCTTATTCACTATGAATCTGAATCTTACCAAAATCAACATCTCTAACATATAGGCATATGATCACTTGTCAGTCCCCTAACCCCTTAGAGTATACACATGGGTGAGAATTGTTCCTGACATAGCCATTCTGCTTAAAGTATCACTAAACTACCATTACCATTTTTTGGTGCTTGTTTCAAACCATATAGAGATTTTTGACTTACACTTTACCCTCATTTTATTCACTTAAAGCCCTCGGGTTGGTGTATAAATCTATTCCTCTAGTCGCTTGAATTCAAAAATGATCTTAACGTCCATCGTTATCTCACCTTTCCGCTGAATATGACTAAAAGCGATGAAGGTAGTATTGGCCATCTTGATCCTTGGAGGGCAAGTATCAAAGTAATCTATCCTTCTTTTGGCCTATGAAGCCTCGAATCGCAGCTGGCCTTGAATCTACTATTGAACCATCGGGTCTCATCTTTTCTTAAAGATCACTTACATTACTAATAAACTTTACTGACCATACAGTAAATTAACTAAGCTCCCGAGTTTGGTTTGACACAATCGAATCAAGTTCACTCTTAATGGCCTCTCTCCCGAAAAGTAGCGTGATAGACCTCGTGGCCTCATGGTAAGTCTTAGGATCGTCCTCATTAATATGGGCGAAACTGGTTAAATTGACATATAATCATCACGTATGTCCGGATAGAAAGTTAAACATAAAGTCATCTCGAAGTATTTCTCACTCTAGGTCTCTTTACTAACCTAAGTCCCTGCAAGGTCTCCACAGAGTTAGATGAACTAGCATGCACATCAATATCAGGTATGTCATGTATATCAGTGCATCGTGTGCATCGAGGCGTATCGTATAGTCGGTATATCATGTGAAGCAGGGAGAGAAGACAAACATGCTTGCTTTAAAAGGAAATACATGCTCAAAACTTCGGCATCTACCTCGGATATACGAGCGATCGGATATGAGCCTTGAATCTATATCGCGACCTTTGACACGAGCTTCTTTAATGAAAACACGGTCGTAGGTCTTGGGTCGATGTTGGCCTTAGGCTCGAGCGAGCCCATGGTAGGCCTTTGTCTAAAACCTCAAGTTAGGGGATAACCCTCCAAATCTCACTAGAGTGCCCTCTTCTTCTTACCTGATTGCCACAATTAAGAATCTGACAAGCACTTAAAACCATGCTCCCAGCATGAAGGAAGTCAGGAACTTAGGAGCATAGCATTCATCATATTTCAATGTCTGTTCTTACGTTCTAGCGTATCATTTTGTTGAGGTAAGTAAGGGGCACTAGTCTCATGGATAATCCCATTCTCCTCACAAAACTCTCTCAAGGTAGAAGACCCATACTCACCACCCGATGGACGCTTGAGTAATCTTTCTGTCATTTCAGTTCTGCCATTTTCTTAAACTTGATAAACATATCCTCGACCTCGCTCTTAAGCTCGAAGGTAGACCTAAGTATACCTAGAACAGTCATCTATAAAGGTCACATAATAGTGCTTTCCCCCTTTACTCCTAGTGTTCTTAAAGTGACTAGGTCTCGATTATTGAATTAACTCTAGTACTTCAGTTTGTCTAAGGGTCACAGGTTTACTAGGCTTCTGGGTAAACTTAGCTTCTACACAAATTGGGCATTTGGGTAGCTCAGATGAAGATAAGGCAGGTATGATAGACAATTGCATGAGATGTTTAATGGATGCAGCATTAACATGTCCTAGTCTAGCATGCCAAATATCAATAGTCTGTGATATAAGCAGTAGATGTATTATTATTAATCGAGGAAGATTACAACATTCGAGAATAAATAGCCGCCTTGAGATATACTTTCCTGCAAACTCTCCCTCTGAGTCACTACAACCTTGTCGGCCTCAAATACAGTTTCAAACCAACTTTGTTTAATAAGGCACCGGACAAGCAGGTTGCGTATGAGAATAGATGCATCTGAAATACATTACTAAGAAGGTCTTCCAGTGAGCCATGAGAACCTTTCCTTTGCCCGGAATTCAGCGATTAGCGAGTTTCCCATGAAGACACATCTCCGTAATGACATCCTCAAAGTCTGGAGGCAATCTTGTTGCACACAAAATGGCGAAGCTCGCGTATCAGCCTTGATCGGTTGCATTTGCCACGGTTGCTTCAGCCGCACCAGCCAGTATGATGATGTCATTTGATTGACAATGTTGGCTTGGGGGCATCACACGGCTTTGACAACGAAGCATTGATGGGCGCTTGTGTCGACTTTGCATCGTAGCCTTTGCTGACAACTTGGCGCCTTAGCGATCTGACGGCACGGTTTGATGAACTTGATGTTGGCTTCTTGAGTACGCTCGTTTGCTTGCCGCTGTTTTGGAACACATTGTTGTTGGAGGACCACGGTTTCCACGAAGTTTGCCTTGGTGAAGATGCTCGTTGTCGGCTTTCTCCTTTGTCCCGTTGGCGGCTTTATGCTTTTAGAGGCCCAGTTGGCTGTCGGTTCTCGTGTTGCCCAATCAAGCGGACAAAGGTGAGAGTCTTTCTTCACTTGTGTTCGGTTGTTCACATAATCATTCGAAGGAAATTTCTCAACAAACATTAGCCAAAACACTTCGTGAGTTTCGTGCCGTTAATGCGCGCCGATTACCTGATTTTAAAGACATGCACTTGATCCATAGCAGAGTTTGTTACCGATCATTTTGAAAACCTAGCCCTTCCCCACCATATTTCTTCTTACGGCATCATCATTGCCATATTTCTCCTCTAAGGCATCCCAGGTAACTTGGCAGTTGTAGATAGTATACTAAATCAAGCAATTGAGTAGTCATTTGTTCGAGAGAATATAGCACCTACTTGAGTCTTGTTATCTTTATCAAACCTTTTTTAGTTCTTTTTCACACGTTTAGGAACAACCAAAGTAATAGAGGAGTAACCATCGAGAGGCTAGATATTTGAGGGGGGCAGTTTCCGACCGCCGCATGAGTAGTATCAAAACGAGGTACATAAGCAGTTTTGGACCATCTTTTATAGTTGTTGCCATTCAAGGTTCGGTTTGAACGTAATGGGGCAATTTCGATTTGGAAGGCATGGTTATACAAGTTAAGCTTTCAAATTGCTTAGTTCAAAGATGTGCAGATATAACCGAACGGTGTGTTGCGAAACAAAAAAAGCAGGCAAAGTTACCAACCCGGCGTATGCATTGGTATAAACCCTTGAAAGCTTAATCCGGCCGGGCGAGGTGGCAATCTACTAGACATTAGCTCCCGAGGTGCTGCGGTATTTGTGAGTCGCTCACGGCAAGCGGCTATGGAACCTACAACAATTCTCAACCAAGGAAAACAAGAAGCGAGCAATATGCACAGTGTTGTGAGAAAAAGTAAGAGGCGGTAGAAACAACGAAGTACTGAAAGGGGGGTGAAGCGAGAACTCGTCGACCTGAGTGGGATAGTGATAGAAGAGGTCGGATGTGCTCTGTTATAGGAGAAGGAAAATTTGGTTTTGAATTGAAGTTAAAAAACGTTTATAGCATCCCCAATTGATGAATGCGTATGGTAGTGAATCTTTGTGTATTGATTGTGATGAATCTTTGTGTAACGGCTATTCAAATGAAATCGGATCGAAAAGAAATAAAGAAATTTCAAGGTCTCTTTTGAAACCCATGAGTGCTCCACGCCCCAGACACGAACACCAAGCACGAACCTGAGAGCCAGACCGAGCCGAGCCTTGCCGGGCCGGGCGGTATTGTGGATTATTAGCGGGCTAGACTTATACCAAAGCCTTAGTCATTTGAACAAAAGCGATAAAGATTGGGTTATTTAAATAGAATTAAGTAAAGTTGCTTTCCAACAATGTGGAAAAAAAGCTAATGTCTTTTGAATTCACAGCATTCAAAATGATACTTTTTATTATGTCCAAGAATCCCAATCAAAGTCCGCTTGATTAATATTTTATAATTGTTTGGGCGTGCGCTATTCTGTGAGCTACATCTTAGACTAAATCAATGGTATTTTGGAATGAAGAAGTGTCTTTTATAAGCCAATAACAACTTTTTTTGGAGCTCTTTTTGGATAAGTTTTCCAAAACTCCTTAACTTTTTAATGAAAGGAGATGGGAGTGGTAGGGACATGGGAAAGTTTAGGAAAAGGGAAGTTATTGTAGAATGTTGTTTTAGTGATGTGGATGAAAGAGAAAAGTACATCCATTTGAAAAGTAACCTGATATGCTGTGATTTTTGAAGATATTTGATGATGTAAGATAGAAATAATGAAGAATATTTTCTTTTAAAATAATGGTTATTGGAATAGTGTAAGACCATTCTGATGGCATTGAAAAAATTGACAGTTTGGACCGTTGTATACGATTGATGAAACAAAAAATTTGTCGAGTGATTAAATGAGTTGAAAAATATACATGTTGAGATCTTTACTCATTTGGGCCTTAGTCGGCCTCACGGAGTGCCAGCGTCGGCGTCGACCACATTTCAAACATGTGAGGAATTCGGAATGAATGGATTAGGTAGCGTGGATAGTTTTTGGTGGTTGGTTTGATTTTTGGGATTTAGCATCTCGTCTCGATTATTTGATAATAAATTAAATTTTTCAATTTTTTTACCAAAAATTCACCAATTTTTTTCTCTATAATCAAAACTTCTCTCATTCAATTTGGATATAAAAAAAATATTCATTTTCAATATAATTATTATATTATCCTTTAGTAAACTCTTGTTTTAATCTTTGTTATATTTTAGTAAAATGAATCACCAATAATAATGTTTCAATACTCAAAATTCGACTAATATTGGAATATGAGATAAAATTATTTACATAAAATTTATAAAAAATTGTTTTAAAATATCAAAAATAATTTATTTAAGTGTTAATTATTCTTATTTAATTATATAACATTAATTGTTATAATATTTAATCTACTTAAAAATAAAAAATGATAAATAAAATTTATTAAATAAAATTGAATTGGGGTAAGGTGTTGAATTTTATTAAATAAGCGAATTTAATAGAATTGTAAAATTTGAATAGATTGTTGAATTATTATGTGGAAGAGAAGATGATGTGGAGTGTTGGAAATTGAAAAAAAAAGTGTTGAATAAAAAAAGCAATTTATGGATAGGCTTAGAGTGGTAAGGATGTAACTGCTTTTCTCTAACAAATTTACTGATCAAGATTGCCTCTCTTTGACTTAATTTAAGTTTCACTCATTTTGAGCAATATGGGAGAACACTTTCTCTTAGAGGCTTTTATTGCATCCTTCCTTTGGTCCACACTTTGACACCATGAAAGTAATCCAAATTTTGTATTCATATCCATATATTCAAAAAAAATTCTGATTTACTTTTAACATTTGAATATTATGATTTTAACCTAGTATTCTACTTATGCAACTTCATATGTTTGAGAGAAATTATTTTGTCACCTCTACTATGGCAACTTATTTGAAGGCTCGTGAGGAGAATCGATAATTTGATTTTACCTTATAGAAAAAATAACGACCGTTTCATTACATTTGTTGTACATATATACATGAACAAATAAGTCATTTTTGTTACATTTATTTAACAATTAATGTCAACAAAATAATAAAATAATGTTATAATGATATTAATGGTAGTTCTATTCATTTATAACTACGGAGTAACAAATGCAGTACTATTTAAAAGTTAGTTGTTCGGTACATAATTCAAAACCCACATAAAACATAAACCCTTTGACCCACTTAAATAAGGTAAGACATATAGATGAAAAGTCAAAGTATGTTCTAGTCTTAGCTAATCCTTGAACAAACTTAACTTGGACTAATAAAATTACATCTCAAAACCTATTTGGCGTCTCGAAATTATGCTCAAATCATATTTGGTCGTGTCAAGTAAACATGTTTTGACATATCCGATGTTTGTCCAAAATCATTTCAAACCTCACTTACATACATTAAATGTAAAAATCCGAGTCCCATTTGAGAGGTTAAGCAATTCTTTAAGTATTTTGCTTAAAGCATAAATATATTATTTTTCCTCCATTTTTTAGTTTCAACAAAAAAAATTTCAAAACCACCTGATCCAATGACTATAAATAGCATGATACTTATTTCAATTGTCAAATTTATTAAATAACTTATAATAGAGAAATTAATTTTCAAGAGGGTGTATAAAACATTTGACACCAATATGCTCAAAATTTTGGACATCTAAAATAATTGATTTGACATGTACAACGTTTGTTCAAAACCATTTTGAACCTCGCTAACACATTAAAAAATATTTTGTATTCCAAAGGCCCAGATGGGAAACTTGATATGCGTTGTACAAAATGTACCTCAGTCCATTTTCAGGAGATAGTCAATATTTAAAACCTTTTATTTTAGTTACATTAGATAATTGTCATTCTCTCTCATAATTTAACAGCTCAATGCCTTCAAATGTCACAACAGTCAAATATTCATAAAGTTTTTCACATTCTCTTTCATCTACATAACTTTCTAATCTCGAAAATTTTTGTATCAAATAATCTGGCTTAGTATTATAATCTTGAAAATAACATCAATCATAGACCAGAATTACATTATATAGGCAATTGAAGTGTTATTAGATTATACATATGATCAACTTAAAAACATTCCCTAATTGTTCTTGTGTTAATGTTGTCTATATTCGAACTTCATGTCAAGAGGTCAGCTCTTTGAAAACTAATCCACTTCTTTTTTAAATGGTTTTTCTAGCCAAATAATATTCAAAATTAATTTTTGTTCTCACTAATATTTTTTATTTTTCAAGGTATATAAATAAAAGCACAGGTTTATAGTAGATTTAATGTGATGACAGGAGGATTCATACATCAGTTCTCAAAATAATGTAAATTAATCCTAACATAAAATACAAATGTATGAATCACGAGAGTGCTTACATTCTGTGAGCCAATTGAACCCCAAATCCCGTACTTAATTACTCTAGAAAGCCCTGAGATCCTCTCAATCTTTGTTCAATGTAGAAAAGATGTCTAGATTACTGAGAAGCAGACAAGACTTGGAGGCTTGCTAAATTTGAGGATGAAATGAGAGTGGAAGAAAAATCTTCCAATTCGCGAGGAGGAGGCGCTTTGCTTGAGGGGTGGAGGTTTTTTGCTGATTCTAATGTCATGAAAAATTCAATCCTCTTAAATGAAGTCCCAAAATTCCACTTTCGTTAAGCTGACTCGTTAAGAAATCAGTTTAACAGTTAACCCAATTAGATTATAGACTCTAATTAAATAATGGAGTTACTAATTGGATATTCTGACATTTTAATTAGCTTATAGTCGATTAAAATCTTACAACGAGAATCCTTGTCGAATAACTTATCAAGTTATTCGCCGATCTCAATTGCTTAGTTAAGTTTAACAATTGATGTTCATCGACACATATGTTGACAAATATAAATATTGAAAATACATTTCTCCCGATATACAATCTCGTTAAATTTTATTCATGAAATATTATTCGAATATCGTTGTATGTGTATTGTGACATGAAACAGGATAATAGTAAGTTGTATAATAATAATAAATTGACCCGTTGCAGTATTATAGGTCTAATGATAAGATCTAGCGTCCTTTCTGCCCTTAAGTATCATGAGGGCCAGCTGTGTACCATCACTAAGGTGAACCACTAGTTCGATTAATCTGTTAACCAACCGGTAAATGAATTGATACCACGATTGTCGCAGCGGACACACAATGAAAAGGGAATCGATTGTCGTTGATTTAAATATTTCGCATTTGCCGCGGGCGATTCTTTCTGATTCCTTTATCGTGCGATCTACTGATCGTAGGCTAACCATAAGAAGTGTGTCATGAAACACCCACAACTTTCTTTTTCAGTATGGGCGAATAAGCATTTATGCGTCCGTAAACGTCGGTACCAAGCGTGTAGAGAGATCTTACTTGTATATCAGGCGGATAAATCCTCGATATGACATACATCGACATGTAGCGATTGACATATGCCGTTATAAATCGCATTGCTTAAGGCGAACGTTTGGTCATAGTCAAATCTGAGGCTTATATAACACGGATAGTTATATATGTGCCAGTCTAAATTGTCGAACCTAAAATTCTAAACAAATATCATGGGACCATGATACATATCTTCATGGTCGTTTAAATTAAATGCAGAACTCCCTAGTCACCCGGACGTGACCCAGTAGTGATCTAGTCCTGCGGGCTAAGGTGATCAATCTTGATCACTAATCAAAAGCTTACCATGTTAGTCTTATAATACTTGTCGCCACTATTATCAATGTCGACGAGGCATTTTTGGTATCATGTTTAGGCTTGAAGAGGTATAATCAACAATTCATGTTGCCTCTCTAGAAAACATAGACTAACCCAGGGATTTTAACTTTTCACTCTCGAGGATACAATACATGTATATTATATGTAAATTTAAACATATAGGCAGTAGACAAATATGCTCGAGATATAAGAAGCCAGCGATATTGAATGTTGTTCGCGTAACACAATAGTACATCACAGATCCGCCAACTTCTTGCGACATACGTCTGAATCTATGTTAAGCTGCGTACTCATCGTACTTTGCACGATTTAGTGGTTTAGTAGAAGTCGACAGTCAACTTTCATTCTTCACTTCACATTACTTTGATGTCGCCTCTATTAAAAGCGTATCTCTAATTAGGTGATACTTTAAAGATGCGATGCTTGGATTTGTGATGTGCTCGGGGTTCTTTAGCTTGAATATAAGCGATATTGTCTAAAATGGCAACCCAGTCCTCGATACTGGTCTTACACGAAGCTCGATCACGAATTCTTAATCCAGCATGTAACTGGCGGCTTGACCCGGCTGCGATATCTTCAGTGCGTGGTAGAATCGGCAGGTACTCTGCTTGAACTCCTCCTAGATACTCTCGCCACCGTTGAGACAAAATACATGGGGCCCAGGAGCATTAGTAAGTCTCTGTCGATCACAGCGCGCCGGTGTGCGGTGAATACTAATAACTTCATCGTCTCCGCATGCTACCAGCTATCTTTAGTTCTTACCACGGATGCTTGGATGCACTTCAACTCTAATCCGATGGTTCTCTTTGGATGTAACGGTATCTTTGGTTATGCTGGTGCATAAGACAGTGGTGTAGTCGTAACATGGCGTCATGATGGATCCTATAGCCGGCGTAAAGATGCGTCCTTGTTTGTTCATCTCGGCGCTAGTAGTATAGGACAACGTGCTCTGTGAGTTGAACTCCATGTCTCATGGGGAGTGCCCTTCTTGGAATTACTCGTATTGAACCTTTGCGTGCACTTATTCACATGGGTATCGACAAAGTCAATCGGCCTTACGGCCCGATCTAAATGAATCTTTATTCAGTATATATTGTCTTCGCGAAGTCGGCCCGTTAAGAAAGCATTCTGGCGTAATCCTTATTTGAGTTTGAAAGCGCTTTCTACGTTGTTTCAATGATAAGTATATCATCGATATCTGGGAGCTATGAATGATCATGTCCAACACCTTAGCATATACACAAGAGATTCTTCGTTCTTGATGAAACCAAAATCTTTAATTGTTAAATCAAGCGTAGATTCCAAGCTAGGATACTGCTTAAGACCATAAATGGACCTTTACTGACTTAAGTACGCTGCTTAGGTCCTTTAGGACATGTAAAGCTGGATGTTGCTACATATACATCCTCATCTAAATTTCCATTCGGGAAGGCGGTGCTTTACATCCATTTGCCATATTTCATAGTCATGAAATGCGTGATAGCTAAGATTATCCGGATGGATTTAAGCGTAGCCAGCGAGTAGGTTTTCGTCATAGTCTGTGATGACATTTAGAAACCTTTATCGTGTTTCTTCTTAAATGCCCATTTCATTCGATAGTGAACCCCATTTGGTAAATCCGCTGAACACCGTACGCGTTACGTTACGTGAGAATCCGTCACCAGTTAAAGGCCATTTGCCATTTATGACATCCTTGCTGTTGCTCGCTTCTTTATAGAAATTAGGGGTGAATCCTTTCAATGATGAAGAGCCGCGTACGGCGCTCACAGTTCGTGAAAACCGATCTGTTGGATCTCACAAGGGTTGGTTATTTCCGCCAACTTCTTATGGATCGAAATTTGTGGATAACTACATGAAAGAGGTGCCAATTCTTGTGGTGGGATGTACGCATTAGATGCATCGACATTGACATATCAGCTTGAGCTTTGTCAAGATGAACACATTATACAGTCTTACGAGCAGATATTCACTTTTCAAGAACAACAAAATCTTACTTGATGAAGATTTTATTCTCATGGAATAAGGTTGAAAGTAATGACTTTCAACTTCATTTTCCTTTGGATATCCTATGAAATAGCATTATCGGATTTAGGCATAAGTTTATCCTTTGTTAATCTCTTGCTCAGCTTATGACCAATCTGAACCCAACTTGGGAATCTTCCCAAACCCACAGGTTCGTAGGGGGTTTTCTCTTGACTTTTGTTGGACATCTGTTTTAAGGTAAGTCGCTTAAGATGCATATCCCAGAGAATTAAGCGGTAGATCGGATAGGCTCATCATAGGCCGAACCCATGCTCGAAGAGGTTAGATTTCTCCTTTGGACATGCCCGTTATGTTGTGGCGTTCTGCCGGAGTAGGTTGTGAAACGATACCGCACTCTACAGATGAGTATTGAACTAGTGACTCAAATATTCTCACACTCTATCGGGCCAGGAGAATCTTTGTTATGCTTGTTCAATTGGTTTTGTCTTCATTTTGGAACTCCTTGAATTTCTCAAAGGACTTCGTCATTTGTGTACCGCCAGGATACAAACCGTATCTCTGTATGTCGTGATACAATGTAATGAAGTAGTTATAACCTCCTTTTACTTGAGATGTGTTCATTGGCCCATATACATCGAATGTATGATCCCAGTAAATCACTTGCCGCTTTCATTGAATCCCGATTGAAGAATTTGATTTAGTCATTTACCCAATGGTCGCAGCTTTATCGTATGATTCATAATCGAAACACTACAGTATCCCTTGGGAGTGGAGTTTCTTGATTCGGTTACCGTTAATATGACCCCGATCTGCAATGCCATAGGTATATACGGTTTTAAGTCATTAAACGAAATCCGTTTTAAGTTTATGTTATATGACTCGATAAGCCATTATACAAAAGCGAATAGACCATTTTGAAGGGAGGCGGTACGGAATACTACCCCATTCACGGTGATCCTAAATTCATGGGATCTATTAGAAATGAAGCAATGCATTAAGCAGAAAACGAAATAATATTCACGCAGAATTGCGAGGTACAAGTAAACAGAGATAAGTTCAAAACAAGGCCCGTGAGCAAATTTAAAGTGATGCAGTCCCTCTTTACTTGAGGGCATGACCTTAGCGCCATTCCCCACCGTAGATCCTCTCCCTCTTTTCCAAGTCTGTACTTGACTTGAGTTCACATATTATGATAAATATGAAACCCCTTGACAGGTGTCTTTGCGCTTATGAAGTAAATTAAGAAGTTGTAAAAACTGATAGCATGTCTGTAGGTTGGTAGAATGGGTGAGACCATTCTTCCTATCATCTGTGAACTTCCTGTGAGTGGAGCTTCCGGTGACCTAGGTTCCCTTGATAATGACATTTGTCATCCCTTTTAGTGTTTCCATTCGGCCAACTGAAGTTCATAGAACCCAGCAGCTTTCTTTGGTAAACTTCTTCTTGAATTTTTTTCTTGTTTTGGACCACCAAAGCGGAAGGACTAAGTTTGATCTTACCGAATTGATCTCGGCATTAGTGATCATCTTCCATAGATTCGTTTAGAGATAACTCATTTGTGCATATTGAGTCATGACAAAGCGGAAAGAGGTATGTGGAAAGACGAGTAAAGAGATCAACGGCCGGCTCTCCGAGAGATGCTTTGGTGCCCCGAGGCGTTAAGTCGATCGACCAAGCCAATCATTTTAATGATATGAGAGACTGCGACTGTCATTCCCCGACTAGCATCACGAGAACACAGACCGTGTCATATCTTCCCGAATAATTCTCGAGTTGTAGGTATATATGTCATATCTTTGCCACCTTTTATTGAATTTGGAGCGAAGGTTCGTATGTGGCTAGCATGAGACATTGGACATCAGCGTGTCAGGACTTGTGCTTCTTGTGGGATCCTTTTCGATGGAGGCACAATCATTAGGTTTCGGAGAACCTTCTTTATTCGTCACGTATTCGGTTCTCTCTTTACAACTGAGAATAATTCTCAAATTTCGAGACCACTCGTCGAAGTTCGAGTTATTCAGCTTGCACTTTTCAAGTGTTGAGCGAAGCGAGTTTTTATGAGTAGTAGTAGCGGTAGCCATTAAAATTCTACAAGAATAAGTAAATAAGGATACTTGAAGTCGATGTATAAATGCTAAACACTTACAAATAAATTGTAAAGTAAATACTAATCTTTCGTCTCACGAAATATATTGATATCGAAGACCTATTATACTTAAATCCAAGCGGCAACCATACATTTGAATTCAGTATAATAGTAGGTTATAACAATTATGTAAAAACTACATAACTCTTGTATTAAGTTAATATTAGATGCTCTACCCACGACTTTTGTGCTCAGACAAACGGTTAAGCATACCAGTGTAAGCAAAAATGCTTGGAATGGTCATAAAGCGCGCGTTAGTAAAATCACTTCAATATTGTCTATCAAGGTACAAAAGCGTAACGCACGCGTCCCGCGTTATTGTCGGATAATAATGCGGCGATTTGACTTCACAAGTAGCGTCGTTGCTTAAATTTTAAATTGGTGGTCATATTACTTTACTTTTATTTTACCATGAAATTGTAGCACATAGCAAGCATATGTACGCTTTATGAAAAATAAAACAAATATATGCATATTCTGAAAGTGTAATTATATGACCACAATACCATTTTCAAAACTTGGCTATGTTCTTGCTTACGGCCTAGGAATCTCTCGACCGAGCTCTGATGCTGAATTCTGATTCAAATGTCTAATCGGCTTAGGCGGCCTTTGGCAGGAGAAAGCAAAGAAAATTAAATAAAATAAAATAATATGACTCGGCAATTATTATCTGTGTCTGATACATGACAGGAAAAATATATAGATATTCGATACACCTCCATTCCATTTCCATAACAATATATATGGGCAAAACATTAAAAAAATAAATACTTAATGTCACGCCATATTAAATGAAATGAAAATAATTATTGGTGACTAATTAATTACCCATTCACAATTAGTATCAATTAATATATAAATTTGAATTTAAATATATTCACACACATGATTAATGATAATTACAATAATTACCAACCTCTTAAATTATGGAATAATTACTTACAAATGATGCTCAAATTTAAAATTTAAAAATATCTTGAAATATTTTCAAAAATTATCAATTAATGAAATAATTTTGAAAGGGAAATATAAATCAAATTTAATAATAAATTCAAGATATATATTCAATCATCTTAATAAAATTTATGATTAACATTTAAAACCGAAATTAATAATTACCAATAAATTTAAAACCAAAAATAATTACATTACATTTAGGATTTCTAAGCGGACGACGAACTTCAACGACCAAAAGCAGCGCCTCCGGCCTACTAAGAATGACATGCGCCGTCAAAACACTTCTAGTTTTCGATTAAACCCAAAACAATCCGGAAAATTCAGCAGTTTTTTGGGTATAAAAAATTCAAAATTCTGAAAAAAAACTGACATGAACCTCAAGGGTCAAGAACACATATTGTTAAGCAATTTTACGAAATTTCTAAACTCACTTGTCGAAAATGATTCTTTTTCTCAAATTAAAAATGCAAAATTAATCAATTTTTAATCTCTTTCATTTCTAAAATAATTAAATAAACTTCAAATCATCAAAATGAATACATGAAGTGATGATTCTGGGCATGTGAAACATATATATAAAAATAGGTTGATTTTTTTCTATTATATATTCATCAATTAGAGAATATATAACCATTGAAATAATCAAAATTAACTAACAACTATCGACACACAGTGAACTGATAAAATACATTAAACTTGGTAGGCTTTGAAGCCCTTTGTTAGAATCTAATTAATAATTTTAATCGTGATGAACTTGATTCGCTGTCCGGATTCGAAACCTAATGTAAATTAATCTAAACATAAAAATACAAATGTATGAATCTGAGAATTGCACATTCTGGCCCAGGCAGGTGAACCCCGAATCCCATGTACCTCATTAACCAGATCTCTCAATGTATTCGACACCGAAAAGATGTCCTCTAGATTACCTTGAAACGAACAAAGAACTTGAACTTGCTAGAATTTAGCGAGGATGAAATGAAATTGGAAGAAAAATCTTCAATTCACCAAGGAAGGAGAGCGGCTTTGGCGGGGGGTGGAGGTTTTTGTGATTAATATCTTTGAAAAAACCTAATCCCCTCTTAAATGCAGGTCTGAGAATTCGCTCGTTAAACCTTTCGTTAAAAAATCAGTTTAACTGGATTACAACTTAATTGAGCCGTTATGAGCCTCTGGTAAATGACAAAATTTTACTAGTGAGTTATTCTGTTATTAACTAACAGAATCAGATAAATACTAGCAATCATCGAATAACTTATCAAGTTATATTTGATATTCGATTAGCAATTGATTAAACTGAGTTTAACGATTGATTCATCAACACATATATTTGACAAAATATATAAATATTGAAAATACATTCTCGATATACAAGTCTCGTTTAATTTCATTCATGAAATATTATTGAATATGTCATTGTATGTAGTGACATACAGGCATCTGATAATGAAATTGTATAATGTATTATTCTATTATTATAACGATTAATATGATAAGATCTAGCGATATTCGCCTTGTAAATTATCGCGGAGCCAGCTGTGTATACCATCTTGGTGAGCGCTCAGTTCCGGTAATCCCCATGAACTGCTTGGCCGGTATGATTGATGCAGACGCAATGAAGAATCGATTCGTTGATTCCCCGACATTTCTATCTTTTGGATACTAAAAAAGTATTCGAGGATATGGGTTTTATGGATGAAAATCTTAAAATGTTATGGTATGCAATAATGGCGTTGGTGGCTGGATTAGACGTGGCAAGTAGGCCGAGGTTCGGTGGGCGTTAGTTAGCCGTTCCGGGTTTAATGTACCAGATTAGGCCTTCGTTGAGACTTACAAAATAGGGTGGGTTGGGGTGAGATTTTGTAAAAGTTCGTCGGCATCGTTTTATTCTGAATTCGGTGGGCCCCATTCGAGAATCCACGTTCGTTAACGTAGCGGGCAGCCAACTGCCATGGGACATATAGGAGTATATAGCATTTAAGTTGGATTCGCCTCACGTCTTATTAGCGGGCGTTAACTGTGTAGGAAGTCCATTTTGTGTAACAGGACGTCCGGTAACTACCGTTATTGGAGTAAAATGATTGTTATTAGTGGACATATGCTTAAAAAGTAGCCACTTTTTTTCCTCCTATAAATAAATCAACTATGTCACTGGTTCATTTTTTGAGTAATGTCTCGTTGCTTATTTAACTGCTACTTGATTATAAAGTTATATGTATTTCAAATTGATGTGATTCATCTTCAGAAGAACAAAGTTGTTTTTGTTAAGAATTTCAGAAAATTCTTGTCATTTTCCTCGATTAGTTGCCATTGAATATTGATCATTAATCATATAACTTTTTATTATCTTCTTATTTGCTTGATAAATTCTTGTTAGTATTGCGAAAGTAATTTATTATTATCTCCGTTAAGTTGAAATTGATGTCTTACGTATTAGTCACATGGTGGTAATTCTAGATTAAGTTTGTTTGTGAATTTATTTGAATTTAGGTTTAGATATTTTATGGATATAATGTGGTTTATTTTCATTTTGGAATCGTGTAAAATATGTGAGCATGAGAATAAAAGCTGCTTCTGGCTGAGCCGCGATGTCTTGTAGGCCAGAGCAAGATTTGGGTCGCCCGGCCGCTAACTAGGGCCGATGGGAAGAGTGGGCTCAATAATTAGAGGTGTGTATGTCAGGTGTTATTGTATTAGAAAACATCTGGATTAATGGAATGAAGCGTGGAAGTGGATTCAGCTGTCCAAGTCTTAATAGGCGTGGCTGTGGGATTAGTTAGAACCTCTAATTGAGTGTTAAATTGAAAAGAAAGAAAGAAAAAACTAATGTGTAGAAATGTTTTTCCTACCTGGTGGAAATGGTCCTAGCATTGGTGCTATAATTAAATATCAACATGGGAAATTGGAGGAGAGGGATTCCCATGATTTTGTCTACCCACACTGCACCTAATATTTTATCTAATTAACTACCTGTCGGATGTTGCCTTAGTCTCATATATCGTTTTTGTTGCTGGATTATATTGTAATCATTTCTCTACAATAAACAATGTCTACACCGATCTTAATAATATGAAACGATATAAACGCCTGTCTACTTAATGTTTAATTGATTTGCATTAAAATTAACTTATATGCTTATACATAAAAAATATAATAAAATGATATAAAAAAATTTGGTATCATTGATCATACACAATGTTTACAAATAGACTTCTAATTATTGTTACCATTCCTAGAAAATTGGAAAAAAATAAAAATTGTGATGTCTTTAAATAAATTACCACTATATATAATAATACATGATAATAAAGTCCACACACTATAATCCCCGCTCCATCAAGCACCAACTGCCACGTGTTCACCACCACCAAATCACCACCCATATAATCAATTTCATCTTTTTCAAGAAAACATCAAATTCAGAGATAATCCAATATTCTAGCAGAAAAATTATTTAAATGTGATTGCTTCGAAACTCGGCTCATCGCTAAATACTATAAAAAAACATCAAATTCATATGAAAAATAATCAATTCATGTATTCTTTGTAAGTGTTTCATATCTTTTATGATCCTTATGTTTCAAAATTGTTGTCCAGTTTTGAATAGCATAAATATTGTTTGGTATTTAATTTAGATGGTTGACTTTTTTTGATTTTGGCCAGTTTTGAATACAAAAATGATTGTTTGGTTTTGAATTTTACTTGTTGACTTTTTTTAATTTTGACTATTGGGTTATTTGACTTTATTATTTTTGACCAGTTTGGAATCCCAAAAAAATTGTTGGGTTTTATTAAAAAAAATTGAATTGAAACGATTATTAATAAACTATAGAATTACTACAGACGCAATTGAATAATATCAGTGGGTTTTATAATATTGAATTTGGGTGGACATTGAAGATCAAGATTGATGATAATTTTGGGACAATAGGAGTATATCTAAACAAATAGAATTATTGGTTTCTTCTTTGTGAAAAGCTCGATTAGAGCTTTATATTTGTTGGGTATTTGTTGAATATCAATTTATTTGGATTTGTTTGATTGGTTTTCCTATTTTAGAATTTTGATGGTGTAATAAATGTTGATTATGGAATAAATTTTGGATCTTTCTTAGCCAAAGGGTTGCTATTTGAGCTTATATTTGTTGGATTTTTTGGAAATTTCATTTTGTTTGTATTGTTTGATGAGTTTGATTGTTATAGAATTTTGAGGGTGTAATAAATGTTGATTATGGAATAAAGATTGGATCTTTATAGTGGAAAAGGCTTGTTTGCTTTGGTATTTGTTATTAGTTTATTACTTGTGCTTTCCTTTTGGGATTTCTGAGAATAACTCGTCTCAAAAGAAGGTTCTTTAGGTTATATAATACTAATATATGTTAGCTTTTGTAACTGAGATATTTGTTGTTGTGTACGATAGGAACCTGTGATCAGTTGGACTCGGTTTCGGGAATTTAAAGTTGGTTTTTTGGGATAAACTCAGGCTTGGAGATTCTTTGTGTGATATAATTATATGTTACTTCAAAACTGAGGAAAGGAAAAGAGGGTAGCAGCTGAGTATAGTTTCCTGGGTTTTGGGATTGGTTTTGAGTACCCGGGGCTTCGTCTTTAGTTGTGTAAAGAGTTGTTCTTGTTTGGTGAAGATGGTGGAGTCGTTTGCTGCAACATCGCTTTTAGGGCACAGACCAATATGTGGTAGTTATTGTAACAAAGATGTGTTAAGCAAAAGGAAGATGATTGGCTTTTGTCGGTTGCCAAAAGCTGTTACTTCAAAATCATTGCGAAGGAGGATGATTGGTTATGGAGTGACTCCGATAATCAAGAGTGAGGCTATGGAATTGACGAGAGAGGTGTCCCCGTTCAGAGATGGGGAGCAAATACTTAAGGACTTTGGATACAAGATTGATACTGGTGCAGATAGTAAACCAGGGAGTTGGCCACCTAATAATAAGGCTGATAACCCTTGGCTTCATAATCCCTTGATTCGCCATGAACGGATGGGGTGTGGATGGTTAGGTGCTATATTTGAATGGGAAGGAGTGTTGATTGAAGATAATCCTAACCTGGAAAACCAGGCATGGTTGGCTCTCTCCCAGGAAGAAGGGAAATCACCGCCACTAGCTTGGATCCTTAGGAGGATTGAAGGAATGAAGAACGAGCAAGCGATATCAGAAGTTCTTTGCTGGTCTAGAGATCCTGCTCAGGTTAAGAGAATGTCCACTAGGAAAGAAGAGATTTACCAAGCATTTCAGGGTGGCATATATCGGTTCAGAGCTGGTTCAGAAGAGTTCGTCAATGTACTGATGCATTACAATATACCAATGGCCTTAGTTTCCACCCGACCGAGAAAGATACTCGAAAACATGATTGGTGCTATAGGAATCGAAGGGGTTTTTAACGTGATTGTGGCAGCTGAAGATGTGCATAGGGGGAAGCCGGACCCTGAGATCTTTGTGTATGCAGCAGAGCTGCTTCAGTTCATTCCTGAACGTTGTATTGTCTTTGGGAACTCAAATCAGACTGTGGAGGCTGCACATGATGCGCGGATGAAATGTGTAGCTGTTGCTAGCAAGCATCCTGTTTATGAATTGGGAGCTGCCGACTTGGTGGTAAGGCGACTTGATGAGCTGTCTGTTGTTGACTTGAAGAATCTTGCAGCTGTTGAGTCATCTGAATTCAATTCTGGTGAGCCCGAGTTGGAGATGGAGGCAGAGGAAGAAGACGATTCTTACCCACGTTCATCAGTTGCTGTTGACGATGGATTCTGGTAACATTTGTTCCCATGTATAGTATACTACGCTTTATTTAATTCCTGATTATAAACAGTAATAGCCATCGTGTGAATAAAATAGGATATAGAAGAAAGAAATGGTTAAAGACTGAAAATGTGAAGAAGTAAATGGGAAATTGTAGCAACCATTGGACTACCATGAATGTATCATGTATGTATTATCTATATACAATATAAGTGTTTCTTATTTTTTGTACAATAGCTCTTTCTCTCCAAATCATTTGTGAATCTAGATAACTAGATAAGGATTAGTAGTTGTAAACATGAAATCAAATGTGCGAAATCGGTCTGTATATGTTTGTCCTTAATAACTAGGAAGTAATGAAACATTGCAACCCCGTGATCTCTACTATTACAAGACCATTCTCTGGTGTTGTGTATGTAGCTCCAGATCCATTCTTACCCTTTTCCTCTGTATTTCATCAGTCTTACGGCTGCAATATGGGCTTTGGCCAATTCGGAAACAGTCCCTATTTTCATAGGGGTAAAGTCTGCGGTTTACTATCCGCCCCCACAAGCCTCTGCTGCTTGGGCGTGTGAGCCTCTTGAAGGCATTGATACGTGTTGATGTTATATGGCATCTTCCATTGAATGATTAGTCTAGTCTCTAGTGTTTAATTGAGTACTGATTCATATTTTGCTTGCTATGACTTTGAGTATATCTTTGTGGCATATATATAATATATATATATATATATATATATATATATATATATATATATATATCTCCCTCTCTCCCTCCCTACAGCCATACTCTCTCCACTCCCACTTAAGCTGCCCTGCCACTCCTCTCCCTGCCATTTGTACTCACTCTGGCTTCGCCTCACTCCTCCCTCTCTCCTGCTCACTCCTGTTGCATACTCTCCTCTCCGCTCCCTTACTCACTCCTCACCGTTTTAGTGCTCATAAAGTAAAACTCATCATATGTATAGCAACCAATAATAATATGTATGTATGTATATGTAATAATAATATGTAATAATAATATATGTAATAATATGTAATAATAATAATAATAATGTAATGCATGTAATGTAATATGCATAATATGTATTATTAAAAGTGCATAGTAATGTGCATATAATGTAATGTCATAATAAAACAATAAATAACCAGTGCAATGTGGAATAATAATAAATATTAATAGATAATGAAACAAAATAATATGTATGCATAATAATAATAATAATAATAATAATAATAAATAAATAAATAATAAAATATCATGATCATTACAAGGAGGACCCATGTTTCGGTTTGAATGGTTGTGACAAATTTAGAAGAAGTAAACAATATTTTTGGCCATATAGAGTAAATTTAGAAGAAGTACACTCATTGTTGCATAATAAGTTCTTTCCAAAATAATCATATAAAGGTATTTGATTTTGTATTGGTTATTGAAGTTTTTCTCATGTGTGATGAAATGGTAGTTGAGTAAGAATTCATTCACATCTTCTAAATGCAAAAGAATTGGTTTAGTGGCTATTAATATTGATATTATTAAAGTTGTCAAGAAATTTAATTGGAAAAATAATTCAATATTGTTACAAAATATATATAGAGGGTGTTTGGCTAAGTTTTCTTTTTGTTCAAAATCGACTTATTAGTTGATTTTGACAAAATGATGTGTTTGGCAAAAATTTTAGCACCCGACTTATAAATTGTTTTTAAAAAAGTTTCAATTTTCAATTTTTTATCGAACACAATTTTCTTGGTAGTTTGTCCAACTAAATTTCTTGATTATCTTCACAATTCTTCATTAGACTAAATGCTTCATTCTTAACTTTTAGGCTATCGAAACATTCAGTCATGAATTCTTTTACATGTTTTTAATGAAAAGTTCTTAATGTATTTGTTAATCGATATGAGGAGGAGAAAATATACAATTTATACTATTATTAATATCATAAATGTTATACTTTAGTCACAATATTAATTTTAGTTATAATTATTTTTTATTATTTTAAATATTAAATTATTAATTTATTTATATCATAAAAGATAAAAAAAAAAAATTGCTATACAAATATGATAATAAGCTATAAATCATTTTACACTTTACATAACTTATGAGTTATTGTTATTCAAAATATGTAAAAAAAAAATCATTATAAATTATATTAGTCAAACAAGTCAAAATAAATTTGACATCTTATAAATTACTTATTTATAAAGCAATTTATAAATAGATAACTTATAAGTGAAAAAAAAATAAGCTTAGCCAAGCACCCTCATATCTACAGTCTAATCATCAACAATGCTAAATACTTACTAATCATCAAAATTTGTCCAATCTGCTGTTGCTTTAAAATAGCAAAAAATATCTCATCTATTTTTTGAATATGATAGTTATTTCTTTCTTCATCTCATATAGAAACATCAACATATTTTATGAAATTGTAGAAACTATTGCTTTCACTTTGGGCATAGAGCCATAAATTCAACTCCACTAAATCACAAAATTCTTTAACGGCAATACACACCAAACTCCCAAACAAGGTTTGTACTTGTTGTCATGGTGGAATATGAGGAGACATTTGGAAGATTAGCATCTTTTTGACCGTAAAATTTAACATCTACTTTTTGTTTGTTGAAATATCACATTATTTTTAATAAGACGAAAATACTCTTCTGTAATTTCTTCTTTCTTCCTTCCTCTTCGTCTTCTTTTTTGAAGCCACCAAGGTAGCTGCTTTACCACCAAATAATAAATCCCTGACCATTGCAAAACAGGCCATATCTCCCTTCGACCACCAAAGCGCACCCAGACCCCGTGAAATTGCCCCGTCCCGCTGACACTTACGATCACGTCACTGCCGTATCAATTCGCCGGCCGAAGCGGGGTGGGGTCATGTGAAAGGGGAGGGTCTCGAAAATAGGTGGGGTGAGAATCATGGCTATGGCGAGAGGTGGTGTTGGTGGTGGATAGTAGAGTGCGGGTGGTGATCTTGGATGATAATGTTGGGAAATATGAATGTCGATCTCATAAAAATCTTGCAGATTGAATAATTTGGATTATGCATCACGATTTATCTTCAATCTATAAGTTCACTATATAAGTAAATTTATTGGACAATATATTTTAGGACTTACTTCAGATATTAGGGTTATGATGAACTTCTTAGAGATTAAAATTTAAGTAATCTAATATATTAATACAATAGTTGGTTAATATTGTTTAATATATTACTATTGTTCATTCAGTCACTGAAGTCCTGGGCAAGTAAACCCGAACTATATAATAAATAGTATTATTAAACTTCCCGAGTATAAAGTGAAACGTGAAGGAAACGATCGGGATGAAAAATCGAATCCCGGGACATAGGGGATGGGACGTGTGGGGCGTGTAGAGTGGAGAAGAATGGGAATGTTCTGGAACATTCTATTTGGATATAGATGGTTCTAGAACATTCTATTTGGATGAGGATAGGATTTGAGGAGTTATTTTCCTATAAACTCTCCTCAAACTTTGTCTATATAAGGAGACTAATTTGAATAGAAAAATACTAATGCTCACCTTTATTTGCAAGAAATAAAAAGCTCCTTTTCTCCCTCCTTTCTATTTTTGGCCGACCCCCCTGTTGGAAGAGAAATTGTTTTTATAGCTGCATCTTTGTCTGGTTTAAGAACTTTTGTGTTACAGTAAAGCGTGCGGAAGGGTTTAGACAATTTTACGGTGTGGACTATCTTGGAATCTTTCTTGTTGGGTATTGTGGGCGATTTAAATTCATTGCATTTGGTAATAATTGACAAAAGGGTACATCTCATAGTGTTGGAAGTAGGTTATTGTTTTCTATAATCCATAGTATTACGGATTCGTATCCAATAAGGACTTAGAACTATTGTTATGTTTCAACCAGTGGCCTTAGAGCTCGAGTTGTGTAAATATTATGGCAAAAGCTGGTTTTACTAACTTTTGCGAATTTGTTTTTGCCAACGTTGATTTAAATATAGGCAAATATCAATTGATGAATTATGTTAGAAAATAATTAAATTTAATTAAAAATTAGTATTTTCGAAATCTATCAATGTGAAAAAATTTCAAATTTTTTTTTTCAAGCGATTTTAAAAATTTTCGACTTGTTTTATGTCGGTTTATTAATTAAAGCAGTAAAACCATAGGTGTTACATTCCAAAATAGGATCGAGCAAAAACAATACA
>JADFUC010001350.1:0-71895 GCA_019722365.1 Lithospermum erythrorhizon
TCAGGTATTAGCGCTTCGTTCAGTTACGTATTGCTTTTCATATACTTGATATTGTACGTTGATCACGATGTTTGAACTATTTTTATATACTTATTATGGGCACTGGATGCGATGTTTTCAATTATCTTTTATGAAGATTATTTGAATAGAGGGAAATTGAGCGACGGAAGAAGGAGAGAGAAGGATAACTACTTGGCTAAAAGCTAGCGCATCGAGAGCTTAGATGGAAGACTGAGATCCTCGTCCAAGATGATTGAAGCTCGAATAGAGCTGCAGTTGATCAAGCTTTGATTAGGGCACCATGAGGAAGAGGAATCACAGATTTTATCGTAGATAGTGCAAGTAATCCCGTGCTTCGGGGACAAGGATATTGCTATGGTCTCCGGAGGGCCGCGAGGTTGAATGTTTTGCGATTCGCATTCAATGGAACAAACAAAATTTGGGTATGAAATACTTGCCAATAAGTTAACATTAGCCTTCTAATGCTTTAGAGTGAGCAACATCCAAATATAAGGATAGTTCTTAGTGAAAGGAGATTTCAAATTAATGAGACGGAGAAGGTTGGTTGGGTACGAAGGGTTCGAAACTAAGCTGACTTTTAGATCCTTGTCATATGGAACATGTGCCGAGGGGAAAGGAACAGGCCAGGAGTATTATCGACTTTACGGTAGAGTGCATTGAGCGCTCCACGGAAGCCCTGATAGTGGAATGTGAAGGAAAATTCATACATGCATAACTTAAATAAAATCAACTAAACATATAACGGGATGTGCCAAATTATATATTTTGGAATCCCAAGCTTAATATATATTACAATATACAAAAGTAAAAGAACAACACAATTTACAATGAAGTGTCGGCCCGCCGTCTTTCCGAAGCCTCCTTTGAATTCCAATTGCTAGCATCTGAAATGGCAATGCCTCTAGTTGGTTGGGGAGAATTTGAATTCGAGTATTTGGAGTACCTTGAACAAATGGGCAATTGGATGAAATTTTCAAAGCAAAATTTGATCTTGCTAAGTTTGATAAGTTCGATTTACTCCGTGAAAGGAAGAGGCCGAGAAAAACACTTTTTAATTTGAAGCTAGGTTTTTTTGTTTGTTGCTTGATGTGTTATGAAAACCTAATAAGCCTTCTTTATAGAGGTTAATCAAATTAATCTAAAAACTGACCAAATATTTTATTAAATGGAAGCTTGTTTAATTTAATTAAACCGTTAAGTAAAATTAAACATGAACAAGTTATTAATAAGTAACTAACTTAAGTTCTCGATCTCGGCAGCTTTATTAAATTAATTAAACTAACTACTTAATTAATTAAGTTTATCAATTGATATTATTGGTTTCCAGCACTTTCGGACGAAGGAGGTAATGAATAATACAGCGGAGAGTGAGGGAGGTCCTAAGAGCCGTGGTATAAAACCATCTTGGGCTTCTTGAGGTGTGAGACACCGAAGATCCTCAGGTAGCTAACAAGATTTGAGCGAGCTTAAGGTATACCCTCTTGGATGGGGTATTGTACGGGAGGTGGCTGGGTTTCTCTTTGCTCTAGTGCGATCGAGGAAAGGTGCGATGGTAGTCGGCCGAGTGCATGGGGGGCGTAATGGCACAAGGTCGCATCAATCTGAGAGCCTACCATTGAAGATCTACGTTATGAGGACTCAGCCTTTGAATAATGGAATTCGATTCAAACCTTTTTTGAAGATAATAAATTGTTTAAACGAACTAATTCCGCTCCAAGTGAACTTGTTATTAGGTTTCTTAACTTTAATAAGTTCAAGTGCTTAAAGTTGTCGGAATGTTCGGAGGCTGAAAGGATTGAGTGGAAACAATCGCCAGAAGCTAATCGAGGAGCTAGAGTAGTTTTTATTCATGAAATTAAGGAAACTCTACAACTTTAGTATATATATTTGTTTTAAATATAGGAAGTAATGACTTTTTCTGGTTTTTAATCTTGGCTGGTTTAAAATTGATGAGTCGGTAGTTTCTAATCCTAAGTATAGATTGATTCGTTTTTAAGGCTCGTACAAATGATTGTGTGTGTCGTTTAGTTTCGAGGTGGCTTGAAGCGATCTTATCTTGGAGGGAGGAAACTCTGAGACCATCAGACCCATCGAGGAAAGAGTGCAGTGCCGATCGGGGTCCGGATGATCGAGGACCCCACGTCGAGGAGGGTAGGGTCTCGATAGGGTCCGATGATTGAGACTGGACCTACCGATAGGGTCTACCTCTGGTACGGCTTATAGCCGTTACCGCGGCCGGTCGAGGGAGCCGGTGAGACCCACAGTGCCGATGGGGTCTCGATCTTGTGACTTCGACCTATTTTTATGCGCTATATGATCTCTTTCTATTTTAAAACGTTACCTTTTTTTACCTATCTTTTCGAGCATTTAATTTCTTTCAAATTCAAAGGCCAAAAGTTAAAGCTCTCGCGTTTGTCTTAAAATGCGTCTTTAGTAAGAGAGTTTCCCGTTATTGTGTGCTTATTGATTTACTCGTTTCTTAATTGTGATTAAGTAGAAAATCGCCTTGTGTAGTGTAGCATAAGGTTTGCTATTCTTAGTTGGAGTAGTTAAGTGAAATCCCCCAAGAGTGTAGTCTTGGGTTCCTAGTCTTAGTAGATTAGGTGGTAGAATCCTTAGCGTGGAGAGCAGGTCGAGCAGTCGGAGGCTAGGTGTTTGATATTATTAGTCTTGAGAAGTTGCTTGTGTGTAATCAAACCAATTCTTCAAGGCTAGTTATCACTTGCAAAATCCGAGGTTGGAAAGCCGGCCAGTCGGCGATGGGGAATCGAAGCTCGTAAAAATGCGTGTGTATTGTCTACCTTGCTCTCTTTACTTTCAGTATTCGTATTATTTTAGTTAATCGTATATTAGTTGTTTATTTCTTGACTAATCGTTCTCGAGCTTGGGTAGTTGGTCTATCGAACTAATTTATATTCATATAAGAAGTTGTTAATTCAAACATCAATTAAAACTCGAAAAAGATAGAAACATAACTTAAAACTATTACTTTATACAGGTTATATTTAGGCTAATAAGTGGTATCGAGGCCGTGTTCTCTGACTAAAGCTTAAAATCTTGTAGTAAGCGATTATGGGTAGTAACGGGAATATAGGTAGCTCGGGAACCTTTGTATTTGAAAGGTAGGTCGAGTCGCGAGGCACATTTGATGGATCAAACCGACTATTGGTGTAACGCCTTGATATCGTATTCAAAGCGTTGATTACAAACTATGGAGGTGATCATCAAGGGTCCAGTCATTTCCATGAAATATCAAATACTCAGTCGGGCTAAAGGAACCCGGCCCGAGACGGAGGAGGCAAATATAAAAGAGTTAGGTGCCGCCTTAGTGGAGGTCCCAATTGAGGACGTGGATAAAGAGGATGATGGAGTGCTAAGGGATGAGGAACTCAAGAAAGTGGAGTTAAATTCTAAAGCCATTCATGTTCTTCACAATGTCATGTGCATGGAGGAGTATGCTCAGGTCAAGAGATGCAAATCGGCCAAAGGTCAAAGTATGTGCCATAAATGGAAGCGATATTATCAAAGACTCTTTCATTTCGAGAGCTCATTGGATCCTTGAAAATTTGAAAGAGGAAGTGATTGCTAAAAACAAGGCTCGTGATGAATTGAGGACAAAAAGAAAATGGCTCTTGTGGCGGCAAAGCACAAAAGTTGAGAAAATCGAAAGTAGCGAGGATGATGAGGAACATGGCCATGTTCTTTAGGGACTCTGAAAAAGTTTCTAAGATTCAAAAAAACAATGATGATCATGGACTTCGAAGCTTCAAGTATGACCCAACTGTAAAGAAAGAGAGTATGAAGGAGAAAGAGAAGGCCAAAATCAAAGAGCTAAAATGTTTTGAATGCATGGCTTGGGACATCTTAAGATGGATTGTCATCCCAGCTAAGAGGTCAATCGAAAGTATACATGAGGCCACTTGGGAGGATGAATCGGGGAAGCGAATCCGACTCGAGTAAGGAGACATGCAATGTAGTGTGTCTCGTGGCCGCAGACTCTATGGAGGTACCTCTTGAATACAATTCTCCTTGGATGATAAGGCTCATTAGTGATGATGAACACTCATTAGTAGTTTTGACAAAATTTAGCTATAAGCTATAATGAGTTGTTAGAAAGTTTTGAAAAATTGCTTAAAAAGGAACAAAAGAACTTTCTAAAGCAAATAAAAGCTTGCTTACTTCAAACTATACAGAAAATGAGATTCACGTTGCACAAAGTTTAAATCCAATCTTAAAATGATGGAATTCTTGAAAAATTGGAGCTTAAACAACGTCTTAGTAAGGTTGAGTTGGAAAACGTGGAACTCAAAAAGTCACTTAACTTGTATTCCTTGAGAACAAACAAGTTGAATGAAATTCTTGATGCTCAACGTTATCCACGACCAACAAAAAAGGGGATTGAGTTATTCAAAGTGATAACTCTTGTTAACTACAATGTTGCTTCACCGTCCGATTATTAAATTTATTAGACAACCACATTTAAACTTGCATATTGTGAGAAAAGGGAAATCATGAGTCTTCCTAGATGTCCCGTTCAAGGTTAGTGAGATTGGGCACGCATGGCCGAATCTCAAATACCTAAATAGATTGTGAAATCCATTTTGCTTCGCAACTTGAGGACCCAAATCACGTTGGGTACCTAGAATGAGCAGATTGGTTTGTATGGGGCTACGTCCATGAAGGAAAATATTTGGATGGTGGATAGCGGATGCTGAGGCACGTAATGGGAGATCACCATTTCTTCTAAGCTTAGTATGGCGGTAGGAAATGTGAGATTCGCTAACAAACGAAGCATAAAAATCCTAGAGTAAAATGATGCATTAGTAAGGAAGGTTTCTTTAAGATTAAAATACTTTTTGCTTGTTGATGGTGCGAAGTTTAATTTACTTAGTGTGAGTCAATTATGCGAAATGATTTTTAATTCGAGTTTTCCAAACATAAGTGTATTATTTACAAATTAGCCGTCATCATTTGTTGTGCATGGTTATCGGTTGAATAATGTTTACTATGTAAATTTTGATAAGGTTGAAGCAAGTAATATTTGCATGAATGTTGTTCATGATGATGTGAGTTTGTGGCATCGGCCGGTTGGGTCGTCTGGCGTTAAAATGTTGTCTAAATTGCGTAGCGTTTGCATATGAGTTTGCAAATCTCAAGTATAAAAGGATAAGCTATGTGATGCATGTCCAGCCATTAAAATGCATAAAATCATCTTTAAATCTCTATAAATCTTGTTCGTCGAGCCGTATTAGCGGTTGTTCACGATTATGGATTTGTTTGGTGAGATGGATGTTGTGAGCTTGGGCGGCTCTAAATATGTCTTTGTAATTGTCGATAATAGTCAAGGTTTACTTGGGTAATTTGTCTTGCTAATAAAAGTGATGCGTTTAAAGAGTTTTCTAAGTTGTGTAGAAAGCTCATGAATGAGAAGGACTCCAAAATCAAAGCCATAAGAAGCGATCATGGAGGTGAGTTCGAGAATGAGGAGTTCGAAGAGTTTTGTGGGGAGTATGGGATCCAACACAACTTTTGGCTTTCAAGAACACCTCCCAACAAAATGGAGTTGTGGAGCGAAAGAATAGGACCATTCAAGAAATGGGCGGATGTGATTGAATGAACATAATTTGCCAAAATACTTTTGGGGACATCATAGTGGCCACGGCTTTGCTTATGCATTGACGGGTATTTCTTGAACTTTATTCTTGAAAGACTCCGTATGAGCTTTTAGTACATGGTAAGATCCCTCGTATTGATTACTTTAAAGTTTTTTGGGTGTAAATGCTATATTAAACACAAGAAAGATTGGAGTAAATTCGATGCTAAAATCTAATGAGGCAATTTTCTACTCGAAAACTAGTAAAGCATATATCATCTATAATAAGAAGGATCAATGCGTGCAAGAGTCCATTCATGTTAACTTTGATGAATCTAATCCGTTTGTTGAGAAAGTTGTAGTAGATGATGATGATTCATTAGGTGTCAATGTGGATGTGAATTCAAAAGAGTTGATGAGCCTCAAAACAAAGTTTCAAATGAGGAAGCATCAATTATGGGGGAGAAAACAAATAATCATCGAGAACCGCAAGACGTGGATGATTATCTCCATGGGCGAACACATGAAGATTTACCTAGAGAGACGAATTGTTAGGAATCATCCCCGGACCTCATTCTAATTGATCTACTCAAGGGGGTAACTACTCGATCCTCCGCTTAAACAATGTTTGCGCCAGTGCTTACGTGTCCCAGTAGTACCTGCTTAATGTTAAACAAGCTCTAGAAGATCCGATTTAGTTTGTCTACGCTAAAAGAACTTGAACAATTTGAAGATGCAAGTTTGGCATTTAGTTGAAAAACCTTGTGATAGAACAATTATTGGAACAAAATGGGTTTTTTAGAAATAAACTTGATGAAACGGTGTTGTTTTGGTAAACAAAAATCGTCTTGTTGTGAGTTATAATCGAGTCGAAGGGTGGACCGATGAAACTTTGCTCGGTTGCTAGGTTGGAATCCATTGATTATCCACAGCTTTATTGAAATCGTATAGTTCAAACTACGAAATATATGTTAGTGCTTTTTAAATGGTCTTTTTGGAAGAGGATTTTTGTAAAACAACACTTTGGACTTTGAAGATGCTAATCATCCCTAATCACGTGTTTAAACTAGATAAATCCCTTTATGGATTAAAAGCGAAGCACCACCTAGAGTTTGGTATGAGAGGTTAAGCACACGTTTGATTACCCGATGGTTTCTACCAGAAGGAAAGCTCGATTCGCGGCTTTTCCTTAAAACCAAGAACAAACATCTTATAGTTGTCAAATATCGTTGATGATATTATTTTCGGTTCTCTTAATGATTTGTTGTGCTTGAGGAATTTTCGAAATGATAATGACGAGGATTCGAGATAGCGTGATGGGAGAATTGAACTTCTTTTCGGACTCAGTAAACAAATGGATAGCGGGATCTTCATTTATCAAAGCAAATTCTCAAAAGAGCTTCATAAAGGGAAATTTGGTATGGAGGATGCAAAGGTGATCGGGACTCCTATGTCTACATCAACTAAGCTTGACAAGGATGGCTTAGTCTGGCGTTAATAAGACTAAATATCAGTATGATTGGTAGCCTTCTTTATCTTTTAGCCTGGAGCCGATATTATGTTTCCGTGTGTTTATGTGCTCGTTTTCAAGCGTGTCCCAAAGAGTCTTATCTTAAAGCAGTTAAAAGGATCCTCAGGTAAGTGAAAGGAACCATTGACTATGGACTTTGGTATCCAAGGAGCAAGAACTTTGAACTTGTGGGATATTGGATGGATTTTCTGGGATGCATTGGATAGAAAAAGTACTAGTGGGAACTTGTCATTTCATTGGGCATAGCCTTACCGTAATTAGAGTAAGAAACAACATAGTGTGGCGTTATCAACGGCCCGGAGGCAGTATGTAGCGGTTGGGGCGTGAGCTAGGGATGCTTGATCTTTCTAGTATGTGATTATGTCTTAACATGTCTTTTATGAGTTTGAATTATATAAATGCTATGTGTTTAATTGTGTGTCAAAAAGCTTTTTTTATATATATATATTGGGATGATAAGCCACATGATAAAATTGTCCGGTTGCGGTGAGTGAAATTGATAGTTGTTGTGGATGTTAGTGAAGTGTAGGCGAGCGTGGTTGTGTATCGAGGAGTAGGAGATCTTTGTTTGTTGGGATGCAGGATTGTCGGGTTGTTTCGGTGGTTGGTTGAGGATGTATGATGTATTTGAGGTTGGTGTGTATTTCGGAGGACCCGTGAAGGACCCGCATCGATGAGAGTGCCGATAAGCGTGGAAGTAGAACTCCACAAAACTTTTGATGCGTAGGGACATTAGGGACCCCCGTGCTACCGATGAGGTCTCGATGCAAAATAACCGCCGTCTGTTCGTAGCTAAGCCGAGACCCCACTCTGAATGGGTATCGATGGCGTAATAATAGCCATCTTCCGGACCAGCCGAGACCCTCCCCTACCGATGAGGTCTCGATGAAACCACATATATATATTTCACTCCACCGAAAATTATGCATTTCAACCGCAATCCCGACCTCTACGACTACTAAATGCTTTAATCGCCCCAATCCGCGTTTCTGCCATTCATCCAAAGTTGTCATTTTTTCTCGCTTCAATTCACAAAATTACTACCAGCATACACTCTCGCTTCCTTCTCAAAAATCATTACTCGAATGACCAAAACCTCGAATCCGCCCAAAAGAGAGGCGGGGAACCCCAAACCCCCGATCCTCCAGGCCAAGTGGTCATTTATTAAGGGGGAGTTCTTCTAATCCCGACCCAGTGAAAATAGAAGCCGTCAAGGGGTGACAAAAGCGGAAGGATGGGAAAACTGAACATCCTTGATGGGTATTTCTATGATGGGGTTAACTTGGAGACATACGGAACTTGTCGAGGAGTCCGAAATGGGAGAAGGTTTTGGGTAAGTCATATGCTATTTTCCGGGATTGCATGTCTTTTCTTATGAGCATGTGATTATTCAAACTCCCCCAGTAGCTTGATAGTCTTAACATTAAGTTGGAATATAATGGTAAGACATTGGAGTACAAAATGAGGAACTTTAGGGAAGATTTTGGGTTGTCCTCGAATGGGTTTTCTAGTTATGCATATGATATGTGGCCTCCGGCGGAAGAGATTGAGTCGGCGGCTCATGTGACCGCGATGTTGTTGAATAACTTGATGCGTAGATTTAAGAATGGATATCGTAAGAAGGGGAGTTGTTGATACATTGTTGTGCTACGTTTGTATCACAGGGGCGAGGATTTGCTAACACACATGTATAGTTAAGTCAAGGTAAGTACCCATCGGATCTCGAATCGGAGGAATCCAAATAGAGTTATCGATTCTGCAACCTGCAAAGTGCTTGCTCGAAGCAGCGTGATACCAGTGCTTGTGCACTTCGCGTCGCCATTCATGAAATACGAGGCTACTACTGCTTTCCCTCACGGGATGCCTAATCCTTGCGTTATGGAGTCTCGGGGAGGGTGATAGGTTGTTTCGAGAGGTATATGCCTTGATAGGCCATACCATAGGATCGCTGAGAGTATTCGAGGCGATGCTTACGTTACTGTCGCAATGTCGACTTTGGTGGAAATTTAGGCTAAATTGGCCCATCGTGAGGATAGAAAAGCCATTCTTGCTATGATGGGTAGGAAATGGTTTCGGGAGGTAGATGATTTGGAGGATCCCGTGTTCTCGGATGATGAGGATAATGATGATGAGGATTTTGATGATGAGGATGGGGATGAGGATAATGAAGAAGATGGTGATGATAGTGATGGTGATGAGGTGCTACTCGGCTACCGTGCTCTTCGTAGGCGTAGCGAGCCTTCCGTAATCACGAGGACAAGGCTAAATGAGTTTGAACGGAGGCAAAAAATCATTGAGAAGACAATCAGAGTTCAAGCTCGTGAAGGGAGACGGAATCACGCTACCGAAAGAAAATAAGAAGCTCAAGAATTATGTCAAAGGAATAATGAAGTTCTACGTATTTCGGGATGCAAATAAGAGAGGACGAGGCTCAACAAAAGTTCTTAGAGCCGTCGGATGATAGAGAGGCGATGTTAGGGCTGCCGGGGATAGGGGTACTCACTTGTCCAGGAGCACCGCATCCGGCCCTTACTCGGTATTGGTCTCGAGGACTACATTCTTGATGATGATGAGGAGGATGCGATGGGGCCTTTCTTCGGCGGGGGTAGCGGTGGTCCGAAGATAATTTAGAGGACTTTGATGGCTTTGACCTTTATGTTTTTATGCTTTATTTTTAGTTGTGTCTTGTTTAGTCTTCGGTTGTGCCCCCTTTTGTGATGATCCCAAAGGGGGAGTGTATTAGACTTATGCTTGTTATGGTTTATTGTTTTAAGAAACATCTTTGTTATGGTTTACTTATGGTAGTTTGTTGGATGTTTTCTTAACTATCTCTTTGTCGTACTATTATATTCTTTTTATGTTGATATGTCATTCATGTGTGTTGTTGTTCTATTGCGCAAGAAAACATTGGGAATCTTATGTTGAGGCGGGTATACGTTTTTTATCTTTTCCCCCACTTGGCATAGAATCGATTTGTTATCGTGAGGAGTTTGTTGAATATTAGATTTGATTCAGACCTTTTTTTGAAATAACAAATTATTTAAACGAACTAGTGCGCTGAGTAGACTTGTTATTAGGTTTCTTCTTTAATAAGTTCAAGTGCTTAAAGAGGTTGGTCGGAATGTTCGGAGGCTCGAGGTTAAAGGTCGAACAAGCGCCAAGCTAATCAAGGGAGGCTCGTGGTTTTTTATTGCTCGCTTAGGCGTTTGTAAAGGAAACTACAACTTTAGTATATGTTGTTTTTAAGTATGAGAGTAATGACTTTTTGCGGTTTTAATCTTGGTTGGTTTTAAAATTGATGAGTCGAGTAGTTTCTAATCGAGAGGGTAGGGTCTCGATAGGGTCAGATGATTGAGACACGGACCTCTCGATAGAATTACATCACGGGGTGGCTTATAGCCGTTACCGCCTTGGCCCGTGAGGCTCGTGAGACCCACTGATGCACCGGTAAGGGTCTCGATCACGCTGCCCTGACCTATTTTTTGTGCACTTTATAAGTCTCTTTCCCCATTTTGAAGAGCCACTTACCTTTTTTACACATCTTCCGAGCATTTAATTTCTCAGATTCAAAAGGCAAAAGAGTATTAAAAGCTCTCGCATTTAATCTTCATCATCTTTAGTAGAGAGTTTCCATTTATTGTGTGATTATTGGATTTACCCACGAATTGTGATTAAATTGGAAAATCCTTGTGTAGTATATAAGCGTAGGTTCTTATTCTTAGTTAGATAGTTAAGTGAAATCCTAAAGGTGTAGTCTTGGGTTCCTAGTCTTAGTAGATTAGGTGTTGAAATCTTAGTGTGGACTTAGATTCGGCAGTGGAGGCTGGAGTGTTTGATATTAGTCTTGAGAGAAGTTGCTTGTGTGTAATCAGAGCAATTCTTGAGAGGTAGTTATCTTACCAAATCCGAGGTTGGAAAGCCGGCCAGTCGAGCATCAATGGAACGGCTTCGTAAAGGGCATGTGTGTATTGTCTACTGCACTTATCTCTTTACTTTGGTAATGCATTATTATTTTAGTTAATCATATATTAGTTTTTTATTTCTTGACTAATGGATTACCGAGCTTGAGTGATTGACTATCGAATTAATTTATATTCATATAGAAGTTGTTAATTCCCACTTTATCAAATTAAAACTCGAAAAAAGATAGAAACATAACTTAAAACCCCATACTTTACTCTAGGTTATATTTAGGCTAACATCCTGACCCGCGAATGCTCTCGCGAATGCTGCGGACCGTATAAGGAAGTTTAGTTCATGCGAGGAGACCGCGTTATCCTACATTTAGCCTCGCGATAGTTGAGTATTAACTCTTGTCCCGTTCCGTTTTACCCGATGGGAGTTGATATAATGAGGATCTTCCAAGAACATTTGGATCCAAGAGTATGCCGTTGGAGTGATCGACTTCTTGAAGTGGGTCAAAAGCTAAACATTACCCGAGGCTTGATGAAAGGGCGATTGTGCGATCCTTGAAAGAAATATTCACAAAGTTTGGGATACTCAATTCGCTTGTCATTGATAAACGGGACCCGATTGACAACTTGGAAAATTGAGAGGACATAATGCTTGAGCTAGATATAGATCGCGGCATCGTTGAATTAGTATCCAGCGGAAGAGTCGATAGTCGAGGTGGAAGTGATGAACCGGGTAATCTTTAAAGGCTTAAAAGAAATAGTTGCAATAGAATGGTTATACTTGGGATAACGCCCGGCTGGCTTGAGTACATGGATCCAAGCCTTGTTGTCGGTGGAGATTCGGCAGGAAAGCGGATACAGTGACATACTATGATCGATTCTTAAATAGTGAAACTTGGAGCTGATTTGGACTTGTTGGAAGAGAAAGGGCGCGGTGGATAAAATGGCCAAGTAAAAAGTAAGGTGGTACAACTGCTACAGCCAGAAAGGTCAGTCCACCCAGCGATTCATGGTAGGAGATGCAGTTACAAATGATACAAGCATTCGCTCATGGAAAATTCGAGAAAGTTAGAGTCCACTTTGGGAGAGGGACCTATATCATCCAGGAGGACCAGTGGGGCCGATCACGTATGAAGCCCCGAAAACCACAGGCGTCGAGGGAATAGAAAAATGGAGTTGAACTAAGTGCCAAGGCCGGACCTGAAGGGAATTGATAAATCATCTAAATATTGAGTATATTCTCTGGTGATCGAAAGGACCGAATCCCTTGTATTGAACAAGTTTTGGAGTCACAGGTAAAGGGAGATGTAATATACAATGCCCCTTTAATGCTTAGGATCAAATTTTCCATATATCTTGAACATAGAGAAGGACTCGGGGAAAAGGAATAAAGAGGATATAAAACTCTCTCACAAGGTAGAAACCACAGCCATAAAACATTAAGATCATCTAAAATGGAAGGAGTCAGTGAGCCCATCACGAACCGAGTACATAAAGAGCGGTAAAACAATTAAATTAAGCATGAAGGTGATACTTGAAAGAAACTTTTATTCGTCCACAAAGGGAAATTACAAGTCCTGGCAAAAGAAAAGAAAAAAAAGCCTTATGGCCTAAGTAAAGTGGCGGGGTGATTGGGGAAGGGGAGCCGCGTGTCATCAAAACACCTAGGAGGGAACCGGCGTTTGCCAATCCTCCGCCTTGAGGCGGGAGGGCCCGTGGTGGCGGTTCGAAGGGAGGTCAGCCGGCGAGGCTGACGCCTACTTTCTTTGAGTTTAATCTCAAATAGGGAATGCAATACTTTTAGGATGTAGTAGAAAACCACTTAAAAATGCAAACTTCAAGATACATTTCCCATTCTTCAATTTATTTTGTGGCCAAGCTACGCATTATGCTTGTTTGGCCATGTTGGGTGAATATAGGGGAGCAACGATTGTTGATGAGTTGTTGTAACTTAGTCGATGTTGATAATGAGTAATTTCAATATCATACTAGCCGCACATCTTCTGAAGAAGAAATACCTTTCTGACAGAGTAAGCCCAATTGAAATCAGCTACATTCTCTTTCCTTTTAATTAGCAAGTAGAACGTATCTTCACATAGTCTATCATGGCATTCCATGTAAGTGAGTTTCCACTTGGCATTTCATCAAATAGCTTGCGAGATTTCAGGAAAATGTCTCGCCATATAAAATGGATAAGCGAATTACAGGTGTTCAAACTAATTTAACTTTCATAGCATGAATCAACTCGAAGGCTATAATACGCCGACAGATGAATAATTTTGATGGCGATTTGTTGTTGCTTCAGAAATGACGAGTATTGAAGGTTCGGTAGTTAACTGGTCAAAACCGCGATCAACTCCTTTTAATTTGCAGCAACGAGTGTTTCTCACTTAATTTTGACCTACTGATTTGCTCAAGGAGATTCTTGAAGTGTGACATTTCATTGTTTAGGTGTTCAAGTCCCTATTTTCACAATAGCATAACTATGATAATTTGCATCGTGGATGGGTGATGAAATCATTGTTTGCGGGAATAGTAGTAGAATTGAATCTTTCACAACCCAAAGGACCAAATCACTTCAAGTATTTGTTATTTGTGAGTGTTAGTAACCTCTGAGCAATTGCGATTGTGAATGGTCCGAGAAATCGATGTTCATCAAGCTGTTTTGCATCTTGTGATGTGAATTCATCAGATTCCCATAAGTCGTGTTCAATCGCTGATGCGAGTTGTTGTGACGATTGTAATATTTGGCTCAATTCAATGCCTAACAACTGTTTGGAAATGCTATAATTTGATATAACTTACGAATTGCTGAATCTCCCAAGTATTTCAAGATTGGGGTGATTTCATGGCTCTCTCTCTTAGCGGTAGGTATTCATGATTCTCAATAATGGTCGGATGATACGTCGTTAAGAAATATAATTCTGCTTTAAGCGATTGAATTGTATTAAATATATCGGAGTTGGTGGTGGGACATGAATCTTGTAAATAGAATTAGGAATAAAATCGATATATAAATTTAGTATTATATGAGTAATGGTTTTGTGTAAAGATAAATTCACATTTAGAATCGGTCCTTAATAATTTAAGCGAAGTGGAAATATACTTGGCGGATTTAAAACAGGCTTTAAACCATTTCTAAATATCTTCCTTACCTTACTTCATTACCGTCCTTTATAAATGCATGCTCATTAACTTTATCCGCAAAATCTGCGTCTTTTCTTTACAGAAAGGGCTAACCCTACCCGTCCAGATTTCCGCTGATTCTTTTTAGATTTCTTGGTAAAATCTTTGTGGAATCCCAAACACGTAATCTTGTTTTCCGTCTACCGTTCGTGAAAGTACATGATTTTGTCTTCAAATCCCTCTCGTCATTTTAGGCCATAGTTGAAGCTATTTTGTTAGATTGACTGAGTTGACTTGGAGTTTAAGATTTTATTATGGTATTAAAGTATCATCTAGGCTTAGATTAGGTGGTTAGAAGTTGTTATGGATGATATTTGGGGTTGTAATGTGTTGGATGTTGAGGGGTTGACTTTTATTTGACTTTTCCTGAAATACCTTTAAGTTATTATATGATGTTTTGGGATTATAATATAGTTATTTTTGAATAAAGAGTTTTGATGTTTAGTTGATTGGGAAGAAATATGTTGAGGTAGTTTGTGTAAGTTGAGAAATAGTTAGGATTTTTGAATTAAAGGTTGTTAGAAATGGTTAAAAAGTGGTTGGGGAGGAAAATTGATTTTTTGATGTATTAGAATTTGATTAAGAGTGTTATTGTTGGAGTGGGGGTGATGGCTGAAAATGGAGAATTTGAGTAAGGTTAAAGAGTTTGTCGTTTTATTAATTAGGATTTAGAGCCGCCCGTAGTAGTCTTTTCTAAAAGCTTAAGGAGGTTGTTAAGTTGATAAGCTAGAATGCTATTAAAAGTTGAAATTTTAAAAATTGTTTTACTAGTTTTGGTGTTTTTAATGATTTCTAATGGTATTCATTTTTGAATTATGAGATGTTGTGTAATAGCGGGATTTAAGTGGAGAAAATTATATTCTTATAATATATGTATGTCGGGTAGTTTTGTTGGACTAGGATCACTTATACGGGGTGTCGGTTTACATTTTGATCTTATTTGGGATTTAATAAATATAAGAGGATGTGTTGTGTCGGGAAGTAAATAATGTATATAAGCGCTTTGGATAGGAGTTGAGCCCCGGATCTAACGTGGACTACCTAGAGATATTCTAGTTGCTTTGACTCGAGGTGAGTAAAAATCTCACGATGGGAACCTTTCATATATATTATGATTATATGTCGGTATGTGTGTTTTTTATGTGACTATATTGGTATGTATATTGATGTTATGAATTGTTCTTATTGGGGCCGATGTTATGGGATTGTGGTAATTATTTGCGATTATACCACGTGTGTTATACGTGATAGTGTTACATGTGATTGTGTATTGTTGTATGTGGTTGATGTGTGTATCTTTTGCGGAGTTGATTTTGTGTGGAATGATATGGCAAGGGAACAAACTGAAACTTGAAACTATACAACAAAACTTTCAAACAAACTTGATACAGAAACACCATACGAAATGAAAGCGATTACAAAGCGAGAAAAACAATTACAATGAAACGGATAGGTCAAATTCGCGGCGACACTCCTTAAAAGCGTATTCGACCTCTTCCCTCGTTCTTGGGATATGAGGCGTCGCTGGGATAAAACCTCACGATCAGAACACGCTGGCGGCTGCCAGGCGGTAGGCAGACTTCTGAGGCTTGAGCTATCGCGGGCGGAGAAAGCAATGGAAAGAGAGATGCGGGGAATGCCAGTTTTTGTGGTATGTTTTTTTTGATTTCTTGTGTTGTGGATGATGGATCATTCAGCAGTATGTAGAGGAGCTTAAGCGTCTACGTTAAGGTGCACTAAAGCACCCTTAATGAGCAAATAAGCGTATGCTTGCCATTTGATTTGAATGCCAAATCCCAGGTCCCCGATTTCAAAGTTTGAAATTTGCAAAGCCGAACTTCGACCGGGAAGAAAAGTTGGCTGTGCTGACCCCCCCTCTTTTCGGGCGCATTCGTGTCTTGGTCGCGCCGTACTGGCTTCACAATTTCGAGCTACTTGGTTACACCCCTTAGCGGTCTTGGTAGTGTTTTAGCATAAATGAGTCAATCGCGTTACTAAGGCTAGGAGCACTTTGCTTGCCAGAAATAATAAGCTCTCAGCGCTCTCAGCTTGATGATGCGCGATTTTGAAACTTTATGGTTTGATCCCATCTTTCTTGTGGCTTCATTGACCTGCAAAATGAGAGGCAAATTTTGGATTAATGACGCTCACAATATTCTCTTTATATCCAACATCCCCAGCATGAATCAAAATTTGTATTCAAAACAAAATCAATAAAACTAATATCCCCATGGGATACAAATTTAAGAAGAAATTTTGACTCGATAATCGGTGATAGCAACGCTGATGGAATTCTGCATAGGATAGGTAGGTGCGATGGCCTTGAAACTACTTGTGTATATGTTTACATTCACCAACGGACATAGTAGATGTGATGTCTTGGAACTAATCTGCCTTTGGTAGCAAATGATGACATCTTATGCGAGGTCTCGTCGACTCGTATCAGTTCTCACTATTGTGTCTGGTTAGGCCTTGGACACGTGCAGTTACGTGAGTTGTCGTCGATATGCCACTCCGATAATTTCTGTTTCTAAAGGGCACCTTTAGCTCGCATAGGTGACTCTTCATATTATTTCGAGTAACCAGCGGCTACTCACTTGATTATCTCGTAGAGTCATTTAAAAGAAACATGGTTGGCTTGCGCACTCTACGGGTATCCTTGTTTCTCATCTAGGAACAGGTAGGGAAATCCCAGCACGATGTCTACTAATACAATGGGCAGTTGTCACTTGGAACTTTTTGAATGCTTGGGATCTCTAGTCAACAAGGTAGGGTTGTCACTCATTCGTATTTTTTCTCAAGGGTTTTCAATCTCATTCCTTTAGATGAATTCTCAACTAGTTCTTTTCTTAACCCCTTGGTCAATGGATCTGCTATGTTATCCTTTGATCTTACGCGTCAGCAGTGATAACTCGGTTGAAGTAATTTGTCCCAATGGTATTATGTCGTCGGCGAATGTGTGACTTACCATTATATAAGTGGTTGCGTGCCACCACGATTGCGGACTTCGTTGTCACTTGATATGTGCAAATTGGAGCTATTCCACTCGGAATATCCTCAAAATTTGCCTTAACCGTTAAAATATTTCACAAATGATGAACTGGACTCCATCGTGGATTTGGCAATTAACGTTTGTTTTGAGGACTTCCATGACACAGTTGCACCGCCTAAAGTGAACACATATCCACTAGTAGCCATTGAATCACCAGTATCGGAGATCCAATTTGCATCCGTGTACCCGCCAGTACGTTGGATACTTTGCGTATAGTCTTGACCAGCCAATCAGTATGTCTGGTACTTGAAGTACTGTGCCATGCTTTGATGATCGATTTTCGGATTGCACAGGTATATCTACTCAATTTGCTTCTTTGAATAAGCTATATCGGTCTAGTACAACTCATCGAAGATTACATGAGACTCAATAACTTGAGAATACTCAAGTTGAGACACCACTTTTCCGCTTGCTATTCTTCGTAGAGTTATACATGTTAAATCCATTGGAGTTGGACATTACTCCCCGAATCATGTGAAAGCAAAAATTTTCAAAATTTATACGACGCATAGTGTGATTAGGTTAACACTAGAACTTCCATTAGGGGTTCTCGCAATCTGGACTCCCAAAGAAATTAGATGCATCCCGTGTCGCCATGTCAAACTTGAGTTAAACATATCTTTGGTGGATTGAATCATCTTTTTTGATTGCTACCAAAATAAGTATGCGTCCACACACACAAGCGAGAGAATTACATATCCTCTCTGAGTGGATTTTACATAAAACGCTTAACATTCGCTCATTGATTTTAAATCCACTCGAAGTAATGTATTTTTAATGAGCTTCTCGTGCCATTATTTAGTGACTTTGTTTTTAACTTGATAAGATTTGACAAGTCGACATACTTTCCCCTCTTTATCTGGAACTATAAAACCCTCAGGTTGTTCCATATAAATTTCTTCATCTAATTCTCCGTTTAAGAAAGCTGTTTTTACATCCATTTGATGTACATCTAAATTGTGCGGTGAAGCGGTGCGAGATAATCCTAATGGATGTTATCATCGCGGGATAATAAGTATCAAAATAATCTAGTCATTCTTTCTGTCTATTCACACAGATGACTAGTCTACTCTTGTACTTATCTATCGTCCATCGGCTTTCATTTTTCCTCTTAAAAATCCATTTTGGATTTTAAAGCCTTAAATCTGGCCGGAAGATCACAATTCCCAAGTGTGATTACGTAAATTTAGATCAGCTTCGCCGTGTAACCTTCGTACCAAGCGGACCATCGGTTGAAGCGAAGGCCTCTTGGCTGGATTCGATGTTCACTCTCAAGCATAATATACGTTACAAAATCGAGAACCAAAGACTACCGACACGTGCCCTTTTTTCACATTCGAGTTCTTCTTCCTCGGCTTCCTTACGTTGACTATCCATTAGTCTCGATGCTCGGCCTCGAGGTTAAGTATGTCCTTTTTAGATCTTCGAAGCACCTTCGCTTAGATTTCATCGGAAAGACATGTTCGAAGAGCGTGACATTCCGAACTCTATGTGTATTGTTCGTGAATTGTCACTCTTATGAACAAGAAACCGATATGCATTACTATTTGAGCATATCCAATAAAGATTGCATCAAGCTGTTTTAGGACGATAGTCACTGTTTAGGGAGGGTAACATGACCTTAAGCAAAACACCCCAGCGCTCGAAGATGTTTGTAGGTTGGTGCTACCTTTGAACAATTCAAATGGGGTTTTATCCTCTCATTTCACGAGGAATTTTGTTCAATAGGTAGTTAAAAATTTGTCGATATCGGCTTCCCCGCGTTCCTTGAGGTAAACTGAACTTATCGACAAGGCATTAGTAATCCTAACTTTCAATGATGGTTTTTCTTTTTGTGATCCATTCGATTGAGAGAATATGGTAGAGATCGCCCCGTGAAAATACCACGCTCGAACAAAATTGACCAAATGGTAAGACATACTCACCATCTATCGCCGTACTCTTTATCTTTTCTGAGTTGATTTTTCAACTTAACTTTCTTTATAAAGTGCAAATTTATCAATTGCCTAGATTTTACTTTTCGCCAGTATACATAGCAAAATTTTGTACTATCGTCTACAAGGTGATAAAATACTCATTTCCACATTTTGGATTGAATTGGGCTCATATCACAGAGGCGTCCACTTTGTGAACAAGATCGAGGAAACATTATTTTAACCACGGTTGGAAATGTTGCTCGTCGATTTTTCTTGACACCACGTTCGCACTTGTAATTCTGCTCGATAAATTCATTAGATATGTGATTTAAGCAGTCATTCTTCGCAAAGAATTAGGGGATTCACATATCTCTAACCTACTATACCACTTAAATTAGAGTTCACATGTCTGACCTACTATGCCATAAATTAAATGCCCACCCAAATGTAATTACATTCATTTTGAAAAGACCATTTCTTGTAGCCTTTTCCAACAAACATGCCCGACTTAGAAAGTACAACATCGAGACTCAATTAAGTTTAAACCCATGTTTGCTAAGTAAAAAGAACCCGGACACAAGGTTATTTTACAAGTTCTGGGACACTCTGGAGCATTTCCATTGTGACTTCGCTTCCCACAGTCATTACCAGTATACAGTTCATTTTTTCCTGTTAATGTTGGAGTTGCGTTATTAAGCCATGTACATCTTCTCACCGACCATAGAGTGGCTTGAAAGTAGCAAGTGATCTTTTGACCGAACAAACATGCCTAGTAGCACGGTATCGATCCGCGCTCTTGTGGGTTAGGTGCCCCTGAGAAGTTCGCCTCGAAATCCTGATCGACAAGTTGATCACCAAATGCGATTCTTTGGTGACCATATTCGCCATCACTTTCCCACGTGTACTTCTCTTGGCAGTTTACTCTCCGAAGGACTTATGACCCGTTGTTACAATTGTAACACACCCGTCAAAAGCAGAGAATTCCGCTTGAGAAGCCGAACGCTTTCTTGGCTGTTTCCACTTAGAGGTGCAAAATCATTCTTTTTTCTTCCCTTGAAGGGCCTGGAAGAGAGAGACCCCAAATTCCACAACATTAACCTTGGGCTTTTGCCAGAGGTTGGGAGGATAACCGATCCGCGATCGAGCGCTTCCTATTGCCTGCTTCTATTCTCGAAGCTAATAGATAATTGCAGCGTATTCATATCTTTGCTTGTCTTGCGATTCTTGAAATACATCGAATGGTAGCAATTTCTCGATTACGCGGCAACCTTGAACATTTAGATTCAAGACCATTCCCTTCAACTGAAGCTCGTGGAAGACAACCTCAAGCTCTCGAAGCGATCATCCACCGATTTTTCATCCGCGTTTTATAGTCGAGAAATCTTCCCGCGATAAATTTGGAACCCCACGCGTCTTGAGTCTTATACTTAGAACTCCAGAGTGCGCTCCACTTGTTTTTGTAGAAGCGTATGTTTTGCTTATACGCTATACAAATCATCGGAGCAAATAAGTCAACAAATAATTGCGAGCTCAAATAATGGAGTGTCTCAGGAATTCGGCCCGCGTAAACTCGAACACCGTCATCTTGAACGTAGGAGGTTCCTCGACCAAGAAGCAGATTTGCAAGTTCAAGATTAGGTGAGATAGAACATCACTTGTTCTCTCCACCTTTTCAGAGTATGTCCGGAAAAGGCGGGGCTTGGGTTGATCATTTTTGCATCACGGGGAACATTTGGAGGTTGAGGGAAGCTGATAGCTACGTAATGTAAAAATTTGGTGGAGCAATTCTCGAACACGCGTGCTTGGCGGGGTACTTGAGGCGGAACAACATGAAAACGATGCCGGGAACATAGGGAGGAAGTGCGGCCCCGGGACAAAAGAACGGTTTGACAATCAACGCCCAGAAATGCGAAACCCGTATGGCCAGGAAAATTCGGCCGTCGCTCGCGTTCACCGTAGATGTATCGACATTGGATTCCATTCTGAAGGTGTTGTGTGTAGCTCGATCGAATACATTTTAAAATTTGTAGGTAACTAATAGAAAGCGGAACTATACAGCAAAACTTTGCAAGCAAACGATACAAAACTCGTCTGAAATGAAGCGATTACAAAACAGCGATTCTGGCTTGAGACAAGCAATTACAATGAGAGCCGGATAGATAAAGCGTTTACAACGCTTTCCTTAAAATGTATTCGACCTCTTCCCACCGATTGTAAGGGCAGCAGAGAGGCGTGCGCTTCCGGGATCAAAACCACCTCACTTTGTCGAACCCACAGCCCCAGCACTATGAACGTCGGCAGACACGAGCTTGAGTATCAACGGAAAAGCAATGGGAAAGAGATGGGGAGCTCTCGGTTTTGTGAGGCCCCATGTTTTTTTTTTTTTTCTTGTGTTGTGGGCGATGGATCATTGTGATATGTAAATTTGCTAACCAAAAAAAGGTCTCACAAGGTGCACTAAAACGCCCTTAATGAGCAAATAAAAAGCGTATGCTCTTGCCGTTTGATTTGAATGCCAAATCAAATTCGATTTCAAGTTTGAAATGTACAAGAAACCGAACTACGACGAGCTTCTTAAAGATTTGGCTTTCATGGCCCCCCCCTAACTTTTCGAATTGCGTTCGTGTCCATGATTACAGCATGGCATACTGGCTTCACAATTTCGAGCTCGTTACGGTTCGCCCCCCTGCTTGGTAGCCATTTAGCATAAGTAGTGTCAGCATTACTAGACTCTTGCAGGAGCACTTGCCATAAAGTGTCGCTACACGCTCTCAGCCGATGTGGTACGCGCGATTTTCAATTTTTATGGTTTTGATCCCGTCTTTAGCATAGCTTCGTTGTGGCATAAATGAGGAGGCAAATTTTTGGATTCTGATGCTCTAATATTCTCTTTTATATCGACATGATATTTGTATATATACGTTATTGTGGTAGCCTCGGCCAGGAGGTTTGGCATGATATGCATATTGTGTGAGTAGCTAGGGGTAATTAGGAGTTTGATGTGATATGCGTATTGAGTGGAAGTAGCCTCGTCGGGAGGATTGTGGTACATATATATATGTGTGTGGGGTGATGTGTGTACCGTGGTGGATGTGTAGATTTGGGGGAGTGGATATGTGGATGGAGGTATTGATGTTGTATTTCTTTGGGTAGCAGCACTTTATTGTTTGTGTTGCTCATTTGAATGAATATTTGATCTATGATATTGACTGGCTATGAGGCCGTACATTTAATGTGATCGCACGTATGCTTTTATATATAATTATGATTATATGTGATTGGATCTTAGATTGTTGTATTTAAGTTCGCGACTGCTCACTATTACCAAAGGTTTATGCCCGTGTTTAGGAGTTAATCGTCGAGGGTTCTTTGAGGAGGAGCTAAGGTGGCCAGTGCTTGGTCCAAGATCGTAGATGAGGTGGTGAGTGGCATGGGAAGTCCTACTTTGATCTTTCTAATATCTTTTGCAAGTATTATCTTTATTTAGAAGAGCTCCCTATGTTGTATATTACGAGGAATTAAATTGTGAGACCGTACTATTATTACTTATATGATGTATTGTGGATACTAAGTTGGGAATTTGTTGGTTACATACATATTTTAGGGTGATCTATGTTTGTATTGTTGTTATGTTATTTTGGGATGTGTGTTATTTAGATCGCGTTGATGGACTAAAGAGTATTATTATTTGCATCGAGGCAAATTTTTTGTTATGTCAATGTTGGTGGCTACAGTATTCGGGGTTGTTGATGATCTTAACGCCAGGCGGTAGCGCTTGGATGGAGTCGTGCGATCGTTAGCAGGGGGGTATCTTTAAAACTGCTGCTGAGTTCATCTCATGGGAGGAGTCTGGGAAACTAAATAGGAGGAAGAACCATTTTTTGGGCAGCCATTTGCATCTAGTTGTGGGCTTATGGCCTTTATTTATTGAGGACTCATGGCCATTTATGTGGTTTGGCTGGAATGAATCCTATTTTTCACTTTCCTCATGGAATAAAGGCTTTGTGTTGTTTGTTGTTGACAACTCATCTTAAATATATGTGATAGAATATCCCTAGCGATTTGGAAGAATCTCAAGTGGTGCGACTTCTGAAGTTATCCATTAAGCCAAAATAGGGACACCAAGTATTTAACGAGGGCAGATTGTCGCATGCCATACCAAAGCTTGAGCTCTCAGCAGACAACCATCTAATCCCACAGCTGGGGCCATCATCCTTCAAGCATTCGAGTGAGTTCTAATACGATCTAGTTGTTACTCGAATCAATGAGTTTTAATGCGATCTAGTTTTAATGTGGCGCACCTTCAATCATTTTTTGTCAATCAAGCGAGACGTGAGATGGTCAAAAGCATCTATATATTGATGATGTAGTTAGATCTCCATTTATTAATATGTTGATTATGTAGTCTCCTGCAGTGCGATTGGGTGTTTGGATTGATTCTTTATCTGTAGTCTTCCATGGCACTTCTGGGTGTTTGTACTTCATTTGCCAATGATTCGATAATTGTTGATGACTCGAGATTCCAATGAACATTGCGTGATGTGATTAGTAGTTAGAAGCTTGGGAGGCCTGATTTATAGTTGGCGAGTCAACACTGAAGTCAACTTCAACATAAGATCTTGCTGAGAGTACTCAAAGTCAATTTTTTACAGGTCAGCTCTGGTGATTAAACAGGCCAGGTTGCTTCAGAATTTGCTCCAGCTTAAATGGTTTCCAAATTCATAGGTTTCCAATTGAGTTTGATTCTCTGTGTTTCACACCATAGCCAAGTAATATTGCTTTATCTATGTTTCCCGTGGATAGAAGGCAATGATATTGGTCTCGCTTCCTCCCCTTATCTTATTTTACAGAGACTGGAAATCAAAGAGATCTTTTTCAGTCTTGTTGAAATGAAAGTCAATTCTAGCGGTCAATGTAATTAACTTTGGCCCTCATTTTTGCTTAGCCGAGTCAAGAGTAAAGATTAGGAAGAGGGTGCTTTACTGAATCAAACCACTCGATGAATGGGAGTACGGCGCCTATTTGAAGTGGTGTCTTACTCGACGGTGTACTTGTCATGTTGGTTTCGAAACCATCCTTTATCAAGGTTGTTGAAGAGGACCATCCATTGATGATAAATTCTTGATTCTTGATAAGCTTCTCATTGTTTAGTGATTATTGTTCAAACATTTAAGCAACTCTGCAATTTTCATCTAAGGTCAATCAAGAATAATTCTATGCTGGTGGATTTTAGAGGATGGATGGCGAGCAGAAGCAACTACAGCCGCCGGTTTATGACAGCTTCACAACCCCAGATTTCAATCGAAACCTGTCTGTTTTAATACGAGTTCAAGGCCTTTTCGAGAGTGTCGAGCTGTTTCATAAGTAGAGTTATTGCTTGTTACATCTTCTTTATTCTACACGTCTTGTTGATAGTTTACCAATCTTTGAGTTGATCTAAAAGATTCTTGACCATGATTTCCGATGGTAATAATAATTAAGAGGATTCAAGTGTTGAACAAGAAGATCCGCTTCATGCGTCTTCTTTTATAGATAGAAGACAATCAACAAGTATTTGAATATCACTTGAGATATAGATAAATCATCGAGTGAAAAGGGGTGACCGTCGAGTTCGGTTAGCAAATGATCATAAGAGATCAAATAGAGTAACACTCTCCTAATTGATTTCACTTTGAAGCGATCCATCTAATGTGACAAGGCTATAATAATAATAATAATAGTAATAATAATAATAATAATAGTAATACTAATAATAATAAAATAGTAATAATAATAATAATAATAATAATAATAATAATAATAATTGTAGTAATAAATCTTAATAATAATAATTACATTAATAATAATTACAATCTAATAATATACTCCCTCCGTCTTAAAATAAGTGATCATTTACCCAAAAATTATTGTTTCAAAATAAGTGATTGATTTTTAATCTGTTTTTATGCATTAGAAATTTATAAAATTAAATAATCATTCCTTTATCGTTGTTTTTAAATTTTAGTTAATAATCTTACATCGCATTGAAAATTATAAAACTTCTACTTTTTCGTTGATTTGTATTTCGTAATAAAAAGCAACTTTTTAATTTAGATGATCGACTTTGTTTTCTAAGCATGAGGAAAAGGAGTACTATTTGTTCACTTGATTTATCTCTAATTATGTTAATCAATCGAGTAAAGATTATCTAAACGAGAATCTGGATGTCAATCTATGACTATTTGATTGGATTTAAGTTAGGGGATCTCATTGTATTTGAATTCTCGGGGAGATATTCCTCCATTCATGAAAATATTAACTCATTTTTTCTGGCAAAATTTCCATTTTGGAACCATAAAATTGCCACCAAGAGATAAACCAATTTGGTATATCATGGTTATAAATATTTGAACAAATTTTCATGAACCATGTATGCTTCGTTTTATCATTTTCATATAAATGCAAATAGTATTAACATGAATAGTATTCTATTTCTTTTTTTGCTTTTTAAACAACAACTATTGTCTTGTAACTTTTATGAAAGAACTTGTCCATAATGCTCCTATTTTCTCCTTTTTCACTTTCTTTGTAGGCGATTTGTAGGGGTAATAGGAAAAATGTTATACAACGATTGCTTTGCGAAAGCCATACAATATGCATCACGAAAATTACGATGAGCAGTTACGAGAGCAAAAAGCTTGAGATTACAATGGAGGCGATTAGAACGAAAGCGAAAGAGAGCAGGATCAAGTCAAGTGGCGCTTTCCGCCAAAAGCAGTCGACCTAACTTCCCAAAGCTGGTGCTTAGGGCGGCTAGGGTGATCGTTTAAAGGGATAAAATGACCCACCCGATCGAGCTTCCACGAAGCACAGCCCAAGATGATGTCGGCCAGGCGCCTACAGAACGATGTCGCCTTGAAAACAAAGCGAAATGAGAGGAATAGGTGCTGGATTTCTTGTGTAATTGTATGTTTTTAACTTTCGATTTCCATTGTGGTGATGGATTGTTAAATTACAAATTTTGTAAACAAAAAGCGTCTGCGTTAAAGGTGCGCTTTCTGAAAGCGCGCGCTTGCGCGCGCGCGCGCGCGCGCGCGCACGCGCGCGCGCGCGCGCGCGCGCGCGCGCGCGCGCGCACGCGCGCGCGCGCGCGCGCGCGCGCGCGCACCCACGCATGGCGGCTAAGCCAAAAGCGTATGCTTAGCGCGTTTGATTTAAATTCGATTTGAGTTTGAAGTATTTGAGCAAGAACTCATTGGAAGCAAAAGTGAAACAATCGCGTTTACTAAGACTACTAGGGAGCCTTGCCCATAAGCGTCGCTCTCCAAATACCAGTGATGTAGTGGGGCGTGATTTTTCAAACTTTATGGTTTGATCCCATCTTTGCGCAAGCTCATTGACACACAAAATGAGAGGCAAGTTTTGGTTCACAACCTAATATTCAACTTTTGCATCCCAGCATCCCCCACATGGATAAAATTTGTATTCAAACAAAACAATAAAACTAAATATCCCCGCGGGATACAAATTTGAAAAGATTTTGACTCGATATTGTTTGATAGCAACAATGACAGGATTCTGCGTAGAATAGTAGGTGTGATGGCCTTGGAACCTTCCGCCATATGTTTACGTTCACCAGCCAGGGAGCGTAGTAAGGCGATGTCTTGGAACTAATCGCTTTTGGTAGCAAATGATGACATCTTGGCTGGTCTCGTCGACTCGTGTCGATTCTCCTTGTGTGTCGGTTGGGCCTTGGACACGTGCTGGTTGTGAGTTGTCGTCCAAAATGCACCCTCAGGAGCATTTCTCTTCTAAAAGCGGCCCACTTACTTTCAGCTCATAGGTGACTCTTCATATTATTCGAGGTAACCCATGCTACTCCTTGATTATCTACCGTAGAGTCGTTAAAAGCATGGCTTAACGCACCTGCGGGTATCACTGTTTCTCATCTAGGAGCAGAACAAGGGAAATCCCCACGATTAATCTACTAATAGTATGAGCCGGTTGTCCGCTTGGGCCTAAATCTTGGGATCTCGGTCAACAGGTAGAGGTTGTCACTCGTTCGTATTTTTTTTCTCAAGGGGTTTTCAATCCCGTTTCCTTTTCGATGAATTCTCAACTAGTTCTTTTTTCTTAACCCACTTGGTCAATGGATCCATTATGTTATCCTTTGATCTTCGCGATCAGGTGATAACTCGGTTCGAGATTAATGGTATCTAATGGTATTATATCTTCGGCAATTAAGCTTACCATTATATAGTGGTTTCGTTGCACTTCAATTCTGGAGACTTCATTTGGCCAGCCGCGTCCATACTGCAAATTGGGAGGCAGCTTTTCCCGCTCCGGAATATCCTCAAAGAAATTGTCTTAACCATTAGGCTTCTTCCCTTGTCTAAGACAATGAACTTCAGGAACTCCATCGTGGATCGGCAGTGCGTTGTTTGAGGACTTCCATGACACGGCTCGCCTAAAAGAGTGAACACATATCCACTGAAAGTAGCCATTGAATCGCGAGTATCGGAGATCGATTTGCATCCGTGTACTTGCCCCTGATGCGACTGGCGGATACTTGCGTATAGTGCAACCCACATAATTCGAGTATCTCAAGTACTTAAGTACCCGCATCAAAGCTTCCAATGATCGCTACTCGGATTACTTGTATATCTACTCAGCTTGCTTACTGAATAAGCTATATAAAATTACAGTACAACTCGCCAGTACATGAGACTCCAAATAACTTGAGAATACTCAATTTGAGACACACTTTCCTTTTATTCTTCGTGAGGGTAATAGTGTTCATCACTGGAGTTGGACATTCTCCCAAATAAATCTTGTAGAAATTTCCCAAGAATTTTATCGACATAAGTGTGATTGGGTTAACGAACCGTTAGGAGTTACCATAATCTGAGACTCCCAAATTAGATACGCTTGTCCCGTGTCATGCATGTCCAACAGGAGTTCAGCATATCTTTGGTGGATTGAGATGCATCTTTTGATTGCTACCAACAATAAGCATGTCATCCACATACAAGAGAGAGAATTATGTCCTACCAGGTGGTTTTCCTTCTGGCTTGTCGCTCATTTGATTTTAAATCCACTCGAAAATGTGCCTTGTCCAAACTTCTCATGCCATTGTTTGGAGCTTTCTTTAACCCATACAAGATTTGACAAATCGACATACTTTCTCTTCTTTACGGAACTATAAAACCTCGGGTTGTTTCCATGTAAATTTCTTCATCCCCAATTCCGTTTAAAGAAGAATTTGTTTTTACATCAATTTGATATACATCTAATTCTTGTGATGAGAGCGGAATTCTTCAAGGGATAATCTAATAAGATATTATCCTTGTCACGCGGAGGCCAATATCAAAATAGTCTAGTCGCTTCTTTTTTGTCTATTCCACTGAGACTGATCTACTTTTTGGCCTTATACATCGTCTATCGACTTTCATTTTTCTCTTGAAATCCATTTACAGTTTTTAAAGGCCTTACAAATCCTGGCGGAAGATCCACGATTCCCAAGAATGGCAGGTGCAATAGAATTTGGAATCAACTTCACTTCGTACCAAGCTTCCTTCCAAAGCGGACCATCGGTTGACACAGCGGCCTCTTGGTAAGTTTGAGGTTATTTCCCGAGCATATACGTTACAAAATCGGAGACAAGACTTACCGGCCGCGTGCCCTTTTTACTCGTCGAGGTTCTTAGCCTCCTCCCGACCTCATACTTTGACTATCCATAATTACTCCCGTATCGACACACTACCCTCTGGTTCCGTGTGTCCTTTTAGATGTCGAAGCACCTTCGCTTAGATTTCATCGGAAAGACATGTTCAAAAGAGCGTGACATTCCGAGACTCTCTAATATTGTATTCTTGTTCACTGTTGAATTTTCACTCTTATGAACAAGAAACCGTGTAAATTACTATTTTGAGCATATCAATAAAATTGCATCAACCGTTTAGGACCCGATAGTCACACAGGAGGAGGTAACATGACCTTTGCGAGCACACAAGCAGAAGATGTTTGTAGGTTGGTGCTCTACCTTTGAACCAATTCAAATGGGGTTTTATCCCTCATGAGATTTTGTTCAAAGGAAGTGATAGTTAATTTATCGATATCGGCTTCCCGTTCCTTGAGGTAAGCTTCCAGACTTATCAACAAAAGACACATTCATCATCTCTTTCAATGATCAATTTTTTCTTTCGGCAATCTCATTCGATTGAGGGAGAATATGGAGGTGTCGCCGTGAATAATACCACGCTCGAAAAAATTGACCAAATGGTCAAGTTTTATCTTCGCACTTTCTGCTCCGAGCAGTACTACTTTTATCTTTTCTCAAGTTGATTTTCAACTGCTTCTTTATAAATTGCAAATTTATCGATTGCCTCATTTGTACTTTTCATCAAGTATACATAGCAAAATTTTGTACTATCATCTACAAAGGTGATAAAGTACTCATTTCCACACTTTAGTTGGGCGGGCTCATATCACTTGCTGTCGGCTGTGAAGCAAAGATCGAGAGGCTTATTATTTCTAACCACGGTTGGAAATGTTGCTCTCGTCGATTTTCTTAACCTACGTTCACATGTAATTTAACCCATAGATAAAATTCATTAGGTATGTGATTTAACTTGATCATTCTTCGCAAAATTAGGATTAGCGTAATCTTTAACCTCTTGTACCATAAATTAAAATTGCACTCACGAACACCAGGCAATATTATTTTATTCATCTTGTTTGTAACCATTACATTCATTTTGAAAGACCATTTAACACACATAGCCTTTTCAACAAACATGCCAGGCTTGGAAAGTACGGCTTTGCTCGGACTCAATTACAAGTTTAAACCCATGTTTGCTAAAGTAAAAGGGGCCGAGACGAGGTTAACACAAGTTACAGGACACTCTGAGGCATGCTTGATGTGACTTAAACTACGAAGTCATTACCGGCTTCCACAGTTCCTTCTCTCCTCGATGTTGGAGGTTGCATTGTCGCCATGTATCTGCGCCATTCGCATTTGGCTTGAAAGTAGCAAATTGATCTTTTTTGTAGAACAAACATGCCTAGTAGCAGTATCGATCCACTTTGCATTTCTTGTGGGTTTGTTGCCCCATGAAAGTTCACCTCGAGAAATCCGCGGCCGACAAGTTGATCTGCCAAATGCGATTCTTTGGTGACCACATTCGCCATCTTTTTCCGTTGTTACTTCTCTTGGCGGTTTACACTCGAAGGACTTATGACCACACGTTTGTTACAATTGCTTAACACGCCCCGTCAAAAGCAGCTGAAGGAATTTCCTTGAGGAAGGTGAACCGCACTTTTCTTTGACTATTTCCTTAGATTGCAAAATCATTCTTCTTCTTCTTGAAAGACCTCGAAGAAGACCCAAATTCCTGACATTAAAAGCGCCAAGAGCTCCCCAAGTAGAGGTTAGGATAAACGATCCGCAATCCCGGCCTTCGCATTGCCTATTATTCTCAGCGAGCCGAGATGGTACTGACATGTTCGTATCCTTTGTTGTGGCTAAATAGTTCTTGATCTATCAAGATGGTGGCAATTTCGATTACAGCGTGACCTTGAACATTTAGATTCGAGCCCGTTCCTGACTTAGGCGCTGCGTGGAGACAACCTCGAGTTCTCGGCGTCATCCACTTGATTTTTCATCCGCCATTTTATAGTCCGAAATCTTCCCGATAAATTTCTTGGAACCCGCGTCTTGAGTCTTTATACTTGAACTGAAGTGCGTCCCAACTGTATTTTGTAGTAGCGTATGTTTTTATATAAAAGCTATACAACTAAATCAAACAAATAAGTCAACAAATAATTGCGACTCAAATAATCGGAGTGTGTCAGGAATTAGGCCCTTGACCAAACTCCAGACACCGTCATCCTTGAACCGTAGGAGGTTCACCGACCAAGAGCAGATTTGCAAGTTGAGGTCGTGAGATAGAAACGTCGCGGTACCAGCCACTTTTGAAATTAAATAGGAAAGCGGGAGGCTTGGTTGATCATTTTTCTGCATGACCGGAACAATTGGAGGTTGAGGAGGTAAAGTGACGGTGGTTGCAAAGGCTGGAGGAACTGTAGGAATCCCAACTGGCGCTGAGGCAACGCGTACAGGCAAACCACGCCGGGAACATAGGGAGGAAGTGTAACCCCGAGGGGGCCAGCCGCGGGTTTTGATACGACAATCAACACCATCCGTAAACCTTGACCCAGCCGGAACAATATTACATCGGTCGCGTTGACCGTGATATCGGCAGTGGATTCCGTTCTGAAAGTGTTGTGTAGCTCCGGTCGAATACATTTTTTTAAGGCTGTAGGGAGCTAATAGGAAAACCGAACTATACAACGGTACTTTGCAAAGAAATAATACAATATGCATCACGAAAATTACAATGAGCAATTCTGACAGAAAGCAAAAAGCGAGATTACAATGAAATGAGATTCGAACAAACGAAACGGATCGAAATCCGCGTCCGGCGCTTTCCTTAAAGCGATTCGACCTGCTTCCCCGAAGCGGTCTTGGGGCGACTAGAGGTGATACGTTTCAGGATAAAATGACCCACCGGTCGACTTAGCGGCGCGGTCGGTCGGCAGACGCTACGAGCTTGATGTATCGCGCCCGAAAACAAAGCGAAATGAGAGAATGGGTGCTCTCGGTTGCTTGTGTAGTGTGTGCTTTGGTATGGAGAAAATCAATTAAATTTCGTTAAAAGTGAAATTAATATTTTTAACATTGAAGAAAAATTACAAAATCATAAATTACATGATAAGATTAAAAATATTTCTAACCAATTATGTTTAGAAATATGCATTGACCATCCAAATAGTTTTTCGGATAGAAAGAAACATATTATTGAACTTCCTTATGAGAATAATTTTAAAAGTGATATCCCCAGAACTTGCGGATAAATTCGAGAATATTAGAACTATGTAAAAAAAGAAATTGAATCTTTACTAAATAAAAAGCTTATATGTCCTTTCTAATCCGCTTGGTCTTGTACGACCTTTTATGTTAATATATATTAGAAACAAGAAAGAGGAGCTCTTAGATTGGTAATAAATTATAAACCCCTTAACAAAGTTTTAAAATGGATTAGACATCCAATTCCGAATAAAAAAGATTTACTAGATAGGTTATATGGTTCAATTATATTTTCCAAATTTGATTTAAAATCTGGATATTGGCAAATTCAGATTAATAAATCCGATAGATATAAAACAACTTTTAATGTACCTTTTGGACACTATGAATGGAATGTTATGCCTTTTGGCCTTAAGAATACTCATACGAATTCAGGAAAATCACGAATAACATTTCGGTTCTTATAGTGAATTTATAATAGTTTATATTGATGACATTCCTAGTTTTCTCAAAATTATCGAAAGTCATTCTAGATATTTAGACATATTTAAAGAATTATTATTCAAAATGGTTTATTTTATACAAATAAAAAATGTCCATATGTCAGGCAAGATAAAACATAAAACCGATGTTGCCCAAATTTTCCAAATCTTTTTTGACATGATCCAAAACCAGTTTCATACATCAATAAAAATTTCGAAGACAGATAATGGAACAAAATAGTTTAACTCTGTTTTAAATGCATTCATTAGTGAACATGACCTTATCCATGAAATCTCGTGTGCAAACACACCCCAACAATATGGGGTAGTTGAACGGAAAAATAGACACTTACTAGAGGTCGCTCGTGCCATTATGTTCACCATGAATGTAACTAAATATTTATAGGCCGATTCAATACTTACCTCTGCCTAAATAATAAATCATCTTCTAAGTCGCACCATAAATTTTGAAAAGCCATATTAAAGCGTACCTCTACTTTCATTCAAATGATTTACCTCTTAAAACCTTTGGGTGTACGACTTTTGTACATATTCGTTCTAAAGAAAGATCTAAACTTGACCCTCGGGCCATTAAAACTGTTGTCATTGGGTATTCTTCTACAAACAAGGGATACCGATGTCTTTCTCCTCATACAAAAGAAATCTATATCTCTCGCGATGTTATTTTTTTTGAAAATGTCCCTTATTTTTCTTCCACAGTTCCATTTCAGGAGGAGTCTAATACTAATAGTGGCATGGCTTGTGGAAATGGGGATTAGTGTACCCATAAATATTATTTTTCCCACATTACTACTTCCAAAACAATAAATGAGTCTCCAAACTCTTATCTACACTCTGATATGCGGAGAAATGAATTTCCAATTAAAACCGAAGTTCTTCAAAATAATAAAGCTCTTCAAGTATACTCTATAAAAAAGAATAATGGTATTACTAGAGCACAAGCAATTAGACTTCGGTGATTTGTATCCCATAGTGAACGAGGATAATCCGGTATTCCCTCTTGAATCTAATTCAAATACTTCCATTGAATCTGACTTGAATATTCCTAGTCAATCTGATTTAGATATTCCCATTGCTATTCGAAAAGGTAAAAGAATTATTCATCTGTTAGAGATGGTATGTTGTTTTACTACAAATGCTCCCGTCGCCCGGTGCTTTTCTTTGCTAATTTATCTAATCTTAAAATTCCTAAGGATATTAATGAGGCCTTAAATGTACATCAATGGAAGATCATTGTACAAGAGGAAATTAAAGCTCTTTACAAAAATGAAACATAGGGAATTAGTTAAGAGTTCACATCGCCCCACAAGGATATTGTTTGGATGTAATCTTTTACAATAAATATAACGAAAAAGGAGAAATTGATAGATATAATTGTTAAAGAACTCACTCAAACTTATGGGATTGATTTTAATGAAACTTTGCTCTTGTGGCTAAATTAAATACTATGCGTCTACTTCTATCTATTGATGCTAACTTAGACTAGGAGCTACATAAACATGATATTAAAAATTATTTTTTAAATGGTGAACTTGAAGAAGAAGTTTATATGATACAACCTCCTGGTTTTGAAGATAAAACTAATAGTATGTAAATTGAAGAAATCTTTATAAGGTCTTAAACAATCTCCGAGAGCTTGGTTTAATTGGTATTCGAAAGAAGTAAACTTCCATGGGTACAAAAAAAGTTAGGCGGACCACACCATGTTCATCAAGCACACAGGTAAAAGTACAGTAACTATTTTAATTGTCTATGTGGATGATATTATTGTTACAGGGAACAATCCTGATGAGATTTTGAAGATAAAAAATTTACTTGTAGAAGAAATTGAGATAAAAGATCTAGGAATGCTAAGGTATTTTATAGGGATAAAAATGGCCCAAAACAAACAAGGTATATCTATTTCCCAAAGAAAATATACATTAGATTTATTAATAGAAATAGGTATGCTAGGTTGCAAGACAAATAAGACCCCAATCGATTATATGAAGAGTTGAACATACTATACGATGGACCCATACAACTTCACTGTGATGATCAGTTTGCCATAAACATTGCTCACAACCTGGTTCAACATGATTGAACCAAACATGTTGAACTGGATCGACACTTTATCAAAGAGAAAATTGAAGGGAATATCATCAAGATCAGACATGTAAATACAGGACAACAACTTGCAGACATACTAACAAAAGGACTCTCCGAAAAGACTTTCAGCTATTTACTAAGCCAGCTTCACCTCATTGACATTTATCGACTAGCTTGAGGGGGAGTGTTGAAAGAGCTGTTGGATTTATTTTAGGAAAGTATCAGACTTTTGTGATTATTTTATGATTGTTGTACAAAATATTGCCTAGCTAATTTTTCTCATTCTTTCCTTAGTTAGAATTGTTTGTACATTATTTATAGGCCGTAATACTACATTATAAATTACCACATAAATCATATTATTATTTCACACAACGTTCTTAGTTTTTTCAGGTAGGAACATGGAGATCTATATGGATGACATGCTCATAAAGAGCCGGGAGGCACAAGATCACGAAGCAAACCTCCGGGACAGTTGCGAGAACCTGAGAAAATATAACCTCCGGTTAAATCCGGATAAGTGTGTCTTTGGCGTAACATCTAGGAAATTTGTGGGGTACATGATCAGCTAGAGAGGGGATAGAGCCCAATGCGGACAAGATAAGCGGTCGGGGCCGTTTTAGAGCACACGAAACTCAAGGAGGCCAACGACTAACCCGGATGAATCGCGGCCTTGGCGAGATTCATCTCGAGGGCCGATGATTGGAGCCTACCGCTTCTTCAAAGAAATCAAGAAGGCGAAAGACTGTGAGTGGATTGAGGATTATGAGCAGTCATTCCAGGAGCTTAAAGCATATCTCGATCTACGGTACATTGGCGAAGAGGCGAATGGCGTGGGACATTTTTGTAGTAGTATACGGCGGTTTTGAGTATGCCACGGCGGTGTGTTGATCAAAGAGGAGGAAAAGGTCGATGGCGCATTTTACTGTCGGCTGATTCGGGGAGAGGCCGAAATAGCAGTACCCGCCCAGCCCGAGGAGGCAATTTAGTGATTGCGTTAATAGTGGCGGCCAGGAAGTTGAAGCCATACTTCGAAGAACATCAAATTGAGGTGGTAACGGATCAATCATTGTTGCAGATCTTGGAAAATCCAAGCAGGTCCGGAAGAATTGTCAAAGCGGGCCATAGAGCTTAGTGAGTTTGACACGAGATACAAACCCAGCATCACAGTATTAAAACTAGGCATTCGCTGATTTATGAGTGAATCGCCTGCGCAGTTGAGAGAGAGCGGCGAGTTAATCAACTTAATTGAAGCCTCACTTGAGAGAGGGTGTGGTTGCTATGTAGATGGTGCGAGTAATCCCCGATGGCTGCGGAAGGGATATTACTAAGGTCTCTGGGGGAAACAAGGTGAAATATGCTTTGAGATTAGCCTTTAAGGCAACGAGCAATAGCGAGGAGGAGCTAAATGCAGAAAGCGATTGCGATGGATTAACATCAACAAATGCTTTGGGGGGTATGGTGGGCCATATATAGGGGATTTTAAAATTAACGAGACGGAAAGGTATGTTGGGTACACAGGAATGGTCCATGAGTGGCCAAACTTTTCCAATGCTTGTCGTATGGAGGCATGCGCCCAAAGAAAGGAAGCGAGGAGGCAAATAGAAACATCGATTGCAGCAACGAGTTGACCTAGGCTACTAAACTGAGACCTCAAAGCGAATTGATAAATCTATCTAAAATATTGAGTATATATTCTCTTGCCCCGTGATCGGATGACCCGAGACCCTTGTATTGAAAAAGTAGGAGGTCTTGGGTAGAGGCAGATGTCATATGTACAAATGCACTCTGAGTGTAGGATCCGAACCATGTATGTAAACATGGGGAATGACCAGCCGAGGTTTTGCTTGAGGATACAAAACTTCTACAGAGTAGAACGTAGCCGTAAGAAGTGAGATCTTCGATCGGAGGTCGGGGAGTGAGCACAGGCAAATAGCAATAAACAAAATAGAACTAATAAATGCTTAAAAAAGGGAAATAAAAAACAATAAAATTAAAGCAAGAAGATAAAAGCGAGAAAAATGCTTTTATTAAATCCCGCTAAGGGGAATCACAAAGTCATATATATATATAAAATCCCTAAAGACACAAGGGACCCGGGAGGATCGTGGAATTTGGAGAAGGGGCTAAGTGTTGTGTGAGCCATCCGGCCGGATACTAACTCACACCATGCTCGCCGCCCGGCTGGGAAGTTAGGGATTCAGTCTGGTAATGTAAAAACCTGATCCGGCCGGGCCGGCGGCCAAACCAGGTCGACAAAGGAGGCGTGTTGGCCATTAGGCTCGTCGGAGGTTATCTCTCCTCGCGGCATGAGCCGCTGAAGATCTGCATCCCTGCCTCGCCGACCTTCTTTAAGCCGAGTTATCGGGGCTTTGCTCCTAGGGAAAATGATGGTAACTACCATCTTTGGGTCTACTTATTTCTTGGGCCCGTACCTCGGTTGTCCACGCTTGGCACGTTCTTGAAATTCGGTTCCCGTCCGGGCTCCAGGCGTCACAGTAAAGGCGGATTCACCATCTACGAGCCATGGTAGTAGAAGGCGCTTGTAGAGGATAAAGTCGGACAAGAATGTGGCGAGTAGAAAGCAGAATAAATAAGGAAGCGTGAATAAGTTTCTTGACCACCTGGCCGAGACACAAATGGATGGCGCCCCGCTGACCCGGCTCGTGACCACAAGCGTCTGCACTTTTGATGAGGATGGCGAAGGGGCATCATAGGATGCCTTGGGACCCCTCTTGGGCCTGTACAGGCACAGGAGCCGCGTTGAGGGTGGAGTGGGGGGTGGCCGGCTATTTCGACACACCGGAGGCGGACTCGATCACTTGAGGGGTGAGATGAAATAACCCCAGTATGCCTAAGCGATTTTATTAAATTGTATTTATCAAATTCGGTGGGAGCCAGGACGGAGATGAGTATCGATAATTTGAATAGTATCGATATATCGAAGGGCAGTATGAAGAGAATAAATGCCAGAGGGGAATAACGTATTTGAAATCGGTTTTAATTTAAGAGATTTCACGTGCTGAAGTGGAGAAATAAACGGGGAGCAAAGCGGGACTCGAGCCATTCTTTAAAATATCTTATAAATCCTTATCATATTTCATCATCATCCAAAAAAACAAAGCAAACTCCTTTCTTAACTTCCCGTGAGGCGAACCCGTTATTCCCCCGCCCAGAAAAATGTTCTTGCATTTCTTCGATTATTTCCAGAGACACGAAAAATTGGTTTTCTGCTTCCCTCTTAACATTCTTTTTTACACATAGCGAGGTAAGAAGGTTAAATCTTGTTGGATATTCGCCAGTTGTGGAAGTTTGACTTTTGTTGACTTTAAGATTTTTTGAGATTTGGGACTTTAAATGGTATAGAGGTTTAAAATGAAATTTCGGATTAAAAGTGATTTGAGGTGATTATAATCACGATCTTTGGGGGTTGAAATGTGTTGATTATTGAGAGTTGACTTTTGTTGACCTTTTCCCAAATTTCCTTAAATTGTATTATGATGTTATGAGACTTTAATATAGTTATTTTGGAGTATAAGTTGTATGTTTTGATGTTGATTGGTAGGGGATATTGTTGAGTTAGGTTATTTCAAGTTGAGTAGTAATTGGGTTTTTGAATTAACGGTTGATTATAATGGATTAATTAGTTAGGGAGTTGATTGTTGGATTGATTAGAATTTGATTAGAGTGCTATTGTTGGAGTAAGGGTGATGAAATGGAGAACTTAAGTGGTTGGAATTTAGTTTTTTATTAGTCGTTAAGCGCGAGTAATAATATTATCATCTAGAGTTTATTGAAGTTGATAACTATATAATTATTGTAAAGTTGGATAATTAAAAAATTAAAAAGCGGGGTTATGAATGTAGTAAGTAGTAATTGTATTTCGGTGTTTGTGATTAGGCGGCGGGCGTGGGAAGCGACTCTTGGATTAATTGATGACCTTTATTATTTTCTGTGAGGTGAGTATTTATCTCACGATTAGCCAGATTAATTTACTTAACTTTGTGAATGTGTTGCATTTGTTGATGTAGTGAGCATGTTTATGTATGTCGATGTGTTGATTGTTGAATATGTATGGTTGGTTAGTGATTGTCTTACATACTGCGATGCGAGGTGTGTTGTGGTTGCACTTTGCGCTTGTACTCTGATCTGAGTGTGTTGTGGTTGCGCTTGTCTTCTGATGCAGTGTGTGGTGATTGCCTTGTACTCCCGGTACAAGTGTGCAGCATGTTGCCTCGTAATACCGTTCTGAGTATCAGCATTATCCCGTATTGCCTTATACTTCGGGGGTATGAGTGTCTTTGTGTTTGCACAATGCATAAATTCACGAGGAATTATGATAGCTATAGCTTAATAATAAATGACGGGCATAAGTTTCTCCTGCAGTTGAGGTTGATTATATGTCACGCATTAGTTGTAGGAAATCAGTTCGCGTTGAGGTTGATTTAGGCATGGGCTATATAGTACCAGCGTTGGCAGTAAGTTGAGAGTTGGATGAATTACAGTTGTTGGTCGTGAGGTTTTACATTGTTGGTTGTTAAAAGTAGAGTTGTGGATTTGATTAGGAATTCTGTCATTGTTTACTTGGGATAGTATGATCTTGATGTTTGTCTTTTATTAGAAAGTGCATGTTAGTTAGGCAGGCCTATGAACTAATGACCATAGTAATGGCCCAGTATTGATATAACCTTGTGATACGAGCATGATAATGAACTCACTTAATGATATACTCTTTGTTATGGCCTTAAATAGTATTGTAGTATTGATATAACCTTGTGATGTAAAGCATGATATGAACTCACTAATGACCTTACTCTTTTATTTATGGCCTTGAATAGTATTATCATCATCATTACACATATTTTATGTGAAATCAATGATTTTATAAATATTTACTCGTGGAGTGAGTTAATTTTCGCTTTGGAATACTTAATTCCTTGGCTTCCTTGACTTACCCACTGGTCGCTATATAGGCGGCATTTTCATTTGTGTCGAGTTAAGCGGTGGTCTTTGTAGTTTTTATTGAGAGAGTTGTTCCGGTGTTCGTGCCTTAGAGCTAGGTAGAAGCGTGGTAGCGATAAATCCTCATGATCTCATTGTTTTTGGATTGTATTCGGTTGTCCGTGTTGTTGTATTTTGAGATTTCAGACTAGTTGTTGTAGATATTTTGTACATGATGTTTGTTGTATGTTGTGGTAAGTGTGTGGTTAGGAAGCTACCACGAAGGGTTATTTTTCTTAAATTTTCTTGTCAATTTGTATATTCTTTTTATGGGTTTATGTTGAGGACGGTGGGTTTGCTTGGGGTCGATGCGTCCGTCGGCGTGGTAACTGCGGTGTCAGGGGATTTGGACGTCGTGCCATTGTATAAGGAAAATCCTTAAAAATTCTAAATTATGAGGCCTAAGGTGGCGGTTATGAAATTGAGGGCCAATTTGGGGTTTTATAAATTGAGTCATCCATTCTTAAAATCCTTATAGTAGAGCTAGGGTGGCAATTTGTTTAGTGCGTGCCATTGTATAAGGAAAATCACTTTAAAGTTGGAGGGAGCAAAGGGAAGGCGAGGCGTTTTTGCTAAATATTGAGATCCCCGGGGTTTATAAAGAGAAGAGGATTTCCTTGCTGGAATTCAAAATATTGGCGGTAATGAAGAGAGGGAAGGTAGCTTGAAGATTAAGCTGGGCAATGGCTTTGAGAGGAAGCAGGCTGAAATGCAGGGAGTGAAAGCCGTCTACTGAAAGGTACATGAAAGAGAGTCTCTATTTGGTACCGCGTTGAGAGAGAAAAGGAAAATACCCGCCAATATTTCAAGATCATGGGAGGGTCTGGGGGCAAATGATAATCCCACAAGTAATAGACTAGTCCATGACGGATCCAAAGAAGATTGGACTAAGTAATACTTGGGCGGTCGGTGAAGACCCTTGAATAAAATGGACTGGTGCGAATGGCGGGGGAGAAGCCACTTATGCCTGAGTGCAGGCAGCGGCTCGTTTCACGAAGGAGGGATCCATTAGATTACACGGATTAAAGACCAATTAAAGAGGTAATTATGATGTGCATTAAAGATCATACTTATCAACCACCTTAATAAGCCAAAACCGTTACCACTTGATAGTAATTGGAAGCGATCAAAAAGGACTCGGCGAGTAATGGTCCATCTGACTATAAAGCTAAACTTTAGGAAACAAATCAAATGAAATTCCTTTTGATCCCTCCCGATTACCTTCTGAAAACTAAACTTTCTCTCGATCTGCGCACTATCTTGATCGTAAATGTATTTCTAGCAAGAACAAGGTCTTTATTTTCTGAGAATGTTTCCATTTAGGCCGAGGCGTGCTCGAGTACAACTTGTCATCAGGTCCTTATCAAGACGGACCGGTCATCGTAAATATATCGTATCAGCTGTATTGGTTAAGAACTAGATATTTAAAGTATAAATATTTTTGGTTATAATTTGTATTTTAATATACTTACCCAAAGAACAAATGTCGGACCTCGATGGATTTGGGTATATATGTTGGGTATGGGTATACTAAATGATAAGGTGGTAGAAATATGAGATATTTGAAAAATGTTCGTTGAGCAATTCGGTGCAACCAATTTACTCGTTACCCAAAGTTAAGGATTCGTATATATGTTAGATTGTATGACAATGTTCATATTAGGATACTCGATATGACATTAGGGGTTATGATGATAAGTCCGTTCATGATAATATATTAAGTTATAATGTTCGGTTAACATTTATTAATATATGACTTTTATCGATTAAATTAAATTAAAACATATACTTGAAATCAAGTTATAATGTTAGTATAAACTTTCGGAGTTAAAATGTAGCTGTATAGAAATAGGGGCGGATTCGAGGAATCGAGGATCACATGGACAAGGCAGGGGCTGGAGAAGGTTCCGGGAACCCTTCTCGCTCACAATTAGCGAATCCTAAGAGGAGGGAGGTTTCTTTAGAGCCTTTCTCCTGTTTTTATTGAGGGTTTACATCCTTTAAGCTTTTAGTAATTCCGCCTCCTTTGGGATAGGTATTCTAGAATGTTCCAACATAACCTACATATAAGAGAACCGTTAATTGAACTCCTTGCTTATTCACTTTTAGTATTCACTTTTGTGAAAGGCAAAAAAGCTCTCGATGTTTCCCTCTTTATTTTAGTCGACCAGAGGAGCTTATGTTTAATATTTTTAAGGAGTTCTAGTAAAACTCCCGGAGGAACTTTTTCGCTCATTAGTGCGGACAATTCTTAGAGTCATTCTATTTTGGATGCTCGTGGGGTCTTCATCAAATAATTTTCGCTGCAATTCTATTTATTCCTGAAAAACGCTACATACATTTCTGTGTCTTTAATTATTATTTATACAATTGGTAGTGATCATGAGATTCGTATCCATAGTATTATTAGAATATTATTTGTACGTTAAAAAACCAACAATTAGATATCTTGAACCTTTAACAGGATGTTTCTATAAAGTTGTCGATCATTACTTTGATGAGATAGTTGGAAAAGGACATAACCTAGTATGTACCCTCCTTATTGTATTTGGACCGATGTAATAAATCATGGGAAGAAAATGTAAGAAAAGTGGTACATTTACAAGATTTGGGTGAATCAATTGTCGATTCATTTGTTGATGAAAGAGCGACAAAGTCAATTGTACCAGCTTGTTACATCCGGCCGATTGAAATCTACAAAAATGATGTAGCAGCAGATCTAAGGAACGCTTAAAGCGTGGCTACCCTATGAATTCCAAAGATAAAAATTTCGTAAAAAGGGACGGCAGAAATTGATACGAATGAAAGCCGATGCTGATAAACCTAAATGATAAAAGATGATCCCGTGATGTAAAAACGTGATCTTGAAAGCACAATATTATGAGAATTAGATCATTGAAAATAAGAATGATCTCGAGATTTCTATCAATTGTTCATTCGAGAACATTTGGAACCGAGAATTGGTGATATCAATTTAAGTATTTTCATTCTCCATCGCATATGAAATTATTTAACGAAAAATGACGATCCTCGAGCCCGTGTGATCTCAGGTCAATGTCAATGTAGACTGATTGGCCAATTTTGGTTACCCTGTGCTGTACGAAATATTGGGTATAAGTGGGTCACGCAGAAAATATAAAAACGATATTGTAAGATACAAGGCTCGCTCTTCATTGCATATGTTTTTCTTAAAGACCCGAATTGATTAATAGAGCTAACATATTATTCTATTATGGATGTCATTACTTTTCATTATTTAATTGGTTTATTAGTATCTAATAATCTAGATATGCATCTTATGGATGTTGTTACTGTATACTTATATGGATCACTTGATGGTGAAATGAAATAACCCGTTACACCTAAGCGATTAAATCTTATTATATATATATATCGGGTGCGGACCCGAAATAGTCTAACATTGCATTAAAATCGATATACCGAGACTAGTATTAGATGAGTAGTAATTATGTCAATGGGAAATAATATATTTGGATTCGCTTTTCACAAGATTTAAACATATTAAGATTTAAACACTATAGTTGAGAAATAAACCGCAAACCAAATGGACTTAATCATTATCTTTTATATCTCAAATTTAACTCCACTCTACTATTCATTATCATCCAAAAAATCCCACCAACCCTCTTCTTCTTCCTCTTGGCCGAACCAAACCCCCTTCCCCTTTAAAAAAAATAAAAATTTCTTCTTCCATTTCTTCCATTCCTTTGTCAAGCCAAGATACAAAAAGTTGGTTTATCTTTTTTCCACCATCCTCTACCTAAACAAGGTAAGAAAGCTTGAATCTTGGGGGTATTTCATGAGATTTCGAGATAAGGATCTTTTGCTAATTGCTCTAAATCAGAATAATAAGTTCTAGACCTTTAAACTGGGCTGATGAGTTAAAAGCTTGGAAGCTTTTGAGTATTTCATGAATTACTAAGTTGCCTGAGTTTAGTTGATTTCGAGTTTGAAGCTTTAAAATGGTATAGAGTTAATAACGCTTGAATTACGTGGTTAGAAACTATAATAATCGATTTTTCGATTGAAATGTGGTTGATGTAGCCATGTTGACTTTCAAGACTTTTGTGTTTCGAGTTAGGTACGTTGATGAAGGTTAAATACTTGGAGGTTATACTTTGGAAGAAATAGGATGTTTGAGCTTATGTTGACTTTTCGAAACGAAGACTTTTTGCTGACTTAAAGCAAATTGCATCTAAGTGTTATAAAATACAGATTGAGCTTTGGAATAGTTGTTATAAGAGTCAATTAGTTATTAGAGTTAAAAGTATTAAATTTTTATGTTGAATATAATTATGTTAAAAACGGTAATTGTCTGGTAAAATTGATTTTGGGTCGATTATAAGTTGTTTAAAGTTATTAAGGAAAGTGAAAATTTAATCGAAATCTGGGAGATGTCGCAGTTGAAATATTGTTATTTTATTGTCTGCTAAACGCAGATAATAATCTTTTTTCACCTAGAACCGTTAAGTTGGGTAACCAAAATATCATAAGGTCGGGATAGCTTAAAACTTAAATGATAAGGGTTAAAATTGTAATAGGTATTAATTGTAAATTTGCATGTAGATTAGGCTGGATCGCGAAGAGACACGCGGACTAAGTAGTGAGGCGATATTACTTGTTAGCCAAAGTAGTATTTATCTCACGCGTGCATAGGATACTGTTTCGTGGAATGTGGTTCACCCGATGAAGTAGCATGTTATATATATATATGGCGATATATATATATATATGTTGGGATTATTTGATGGCATTTGGATCAGCAAGTTGTGTTATGATTTCATAGGTGTTTTGGAGATGAGTCGTAGTCGAACTAGGGACGAGTCGATTTCCGTGACTGCTTTTGGTCATTTGATGTTTAGGGTGTCTTGTTGGTTTGACTGGGTATAACATGAGTTGTCAGGGGAGTTGTCGACATATGCGTGGGTCAGACTCACCAAGGCCAGGCCTTATACTACGGCATAAGCGGGAGTTGTTGATGTATGTGAGTCAGGCATTCTGCATGCACCTATACTCCAAAGATAAGGTGGAGTATTTGCTTCGCATTCTACTATATTCGGTGATAGCTTATGTCGATGGGCATAAGTTTCTCCTTACAGGTTGAGGCTGATTATATACGCATTAGTTGTATAAAACCGATATGCAGCTGATATGAAAAGATTTAGTTGATACGAGTTGGGATTGAGTTGACTCATTGTTCGAGTCGATTGAAGTCAGAAGCGCTGAGTCGAGTAGTATTAGTGTTGTGGACTTATTTGGGGTATCATATCGCCGTTTTAGGAAACGATGATTATCTTTGCTGAATGTCCTTTATTCGAAATATTTATATTTAGTTGATGAAGCCTATAAATATTATGCATTTCGATAGTGAATGCAAAGGACATTTTATATAATACATACATTATATAACATTTTGAAATACTCCATCTATCCTATGCAAACTATTGATTTTAAATTACATTAATTGAGAGCTGGCACGTCCACTCTTGAGATAAGATTCACTAAACTTCAGCTTACACCCTTATTCGCATGTGGGCTAAAGTTAATGTGGAGCTTCAACATTTTTAAGAAGTGTGGACCTGCATTCGTGGTTTGTGAACATCGCGCGGTCAAGATCTCGCGCCTTTTTTGTCTTTATCTTATTTGGATTTGTATGTTGTTGTTATTTCAAAATTTCAAATCAACAGATATCGACTTTTGTACTTCTCGGTTGTTTGTAGTATATTGGTTGTGTCAGGTATTGTAAAATACCATGCATTTTCGATCATTTTTCTTAAAACCTGGCTATTTTCGATGTAGTTTGTTGTATTGGTTTATTTATGAACAAGTTAGTTCCTTTAAATTGAGTCATTCATCGACAGGACTCGTGTCTGTGATTTGGAATGATCTTAACCCCTCGTGGGCGGCCGATACTGGGCGGGTCGTTATACTAAATATACATGAAAAAATACCGAAGGATTTAAGATGCCTCGAGATATCAAAAATCAGAGAAGTGTATGCAATTGTTGCAAAGATCACTGTGCCAAAGCCAAGCAATCCGGTCACACGCGTGTAATAGGTTAATGAAATTGACTTAAAAGAAGGCTATGTGGAATAATCTTATTTTGCCCTGTGTTTTTATAAGCAAAACAATATCCGATTTTGTAATCATTTTTGTCTATGTCGATGATTTAAATATCATTGAACTAATAAAGAAATAAAAAAATAATGACTTACTTAACGTAAAGAACTTGAAATGAAAAATATAGGAAAAAACTAAGTTATGACTTGGTTAAATCTGAATACACCAAAGGTGGTATACCGGTACACCTATTGAATTATACAAGAGTTGTTAAAGATTTCAATACGGATAAAGAAAATCCTTTGTGTATACCATGATGGGCAAAACACTTAATGTTAAAAAAGATCCATTTCGACCTTAAAGAAAAAAATGAAAAGGATCTTGGGCGTGAAGTGCCATACCTCAATGCAATTGGAGCACTAATGTATCTTGCTAATTGTACAAGACCTGATATAGTTTTTGCTGTAAATTTACTAGCAAGATTTAGTCTATGTCCTACAAAGAGAGATTGGAAATGAATAAAATATATTTCGTATTCGAGGTGCTCTGCCCGATCTTGATTTGTTTTATCATAACAATACAAAACAAATTTTGTTTATTACGTAGATGCAAGTTACTTGTCGATCCATATAATGTTAAGTCATTGTATACGATACGCTGAGATAGTGCTATATCTTGGAGATTCCAAACGCAGGCACTCATAGCTCATCCTCAAATCATTTTGAAGTGATTGTCCTACACGAAGCAAGTAAAGAATGTAGATGGTTGAGATCAGTGACACACCATATCCAAGAGACATCTGACTTAACAATCGATAAGAGTCCAACAATAGTATACGAGGACAATGCAGATGGGCATTCAATGAAGGAAGGCTACATAAAGTGATAACCAAGACATTCCCCAAAGTTCTTTTCAATCACTCAAGAACTTGAAAGAAACAAAAGGTATATCTGGGGCAAGATATTCGCTATGTGATAATCGTAATGTATCTTCACAAATGCACTTCCACATCAAGCCAAGAAGCACGCTAGAGTATCGAACGCGCCGCCTTCTAGATCTAAGAACTACCCATGCCTATCAAGGGGAGCATAATGTTGTACCTTTTTATACGAGATTTTATCTCACCGATTTTTCCTTTTATGGTTTTAACGGCTAAATACGTGTTCCCACATAATCAAGGATGTTTGATATTTCAAAGAGGGAGTGCTATAAACGTAGGTAAATGAATAACTCACCATGGTATAAACTTAAGTAAATATCAACCATGGTTGAAATCTTAACCATGTAATAATGGATAAATAGTATTTGCATAAATTAGACACAATGCATGAATAGTGTTACATAGTGTAATTTCTCACCTATATAAATCTCCATCCCCTTCATTTATAACCACAAGAACAACCACAAAATCATTTCTCAAAAGCAATAAAAAAATTTATATATTTCCTATGCATTGTTCTTGATATAATATTTTCTCTTATTGTCTCATTCTCTCCACTTTATATAAATAGTATAAAGAAAATAATAACTTAATAGTAGGTATATCCCAATTAGTTTTACAACAGGTACATGTTTATACCCTGATATAATAATTCTATAGTATCTTGGAAATCATATACTATATATTTTAACATGTGCACTTACCCATATAAAATATAATTTCAGAACATTAGTGCCAAGAATTAAAGTACCACATCTAAGCTCAGCGTCTGCAGCCACTAGTTTACAATAGACATTACTCATAATTGGACCCTCAGCAGATCTGCCCTTGTCAATGAGAAGACGCTCCTCAAAATTGATAATTGATTAGACTCCTCTGTGCAAGTTTCATCATGATCACAAGGCACTATGGCCAGCCACTAGATAAAAAGGATCGATCTCCGCCCCCTTCGAGGCTAGCGGGAGGAGAAGGCAAGAACATGGCAGAGCAACAGTGTTCCTTTTTCAAGAAATTGATCAGACCAAATGTTGTGTTACTGTTACAATCGGAGTTCAAGTGATATCAGATACCACTGCCCTACTACTTATGTGAGCACCTAGAAGTGTTTCGATATTTCCATTCAAAATTGCATTCAGGTCTGCACATTGAATTCCAGTTTTTACATCTTCTACCAACTTGTTTGGGTAACTCAAATACCTTCTGGTCTCTTGACTCCACAAGTTGTTGATGTCAGCCCTTTTTATGCTTGCAACATCTGATACCTGTTGATCCCTCATGACAATAAGAAGTTTTGCCTTTAAACGATTGAGAGCTTTGATCTTATTCCCGAAGTGGCTCCTCTCACCTACATTCAATTTATAAAATAAGTGTTTTATGCCCTTTTGCCATTTCTATTTAATCAAGATAAGATGAGGAACTCTACAGATCCTCATGATATCTTTTGGACCTGTCAAAAATTCAAATGAAATTGTTAAATATTCTATTTATTACCGACTGAATCAACTCTTAAACCAGTTGGAATATGGTCAATGCGAACCAAGGGAAAACTTCTGCCCTGCTCTTCATATGATGAAACAAGGACCTGTAGATCCTTCTCGCCAATAGACAGATCCGGGGCTGATTCAAGGAATAGAGGAATCACATCCACAGCAGCTGAGTAAACCTATATAATGTTAATAGCAGTTATAGAATCACTATGATCAAGAAAGACTGTACATTATACACAGAAAGCATGAAATATATATGACAATGAGGACATGGTGACGAGAAGATAAGGGCATTATCCTTGGGAGCTCTCTTAAAATATGTTGCTATTTCATTTGCATCCAGTAAAATGAGAATAGGTCAATACATGAATAGCTTTTCAATGGCTAGAATTAAAAGATGATAGCCTTTACACCCTTCTAACTACTTACTACTTAGCTACTCAGAGTTCTGTTGAGTATCGACTGCTTCCCTCTTACAGCCAGCAAATTCAAGATATACATAGTTACAGAAGTCTCAGAAGAGTCTGACAGTTAAGACATCCAATCTAGGTAATATCAAGATGCAACTGCACATTTCATAATTGATATTTCTGTTTAACAGTCTTGGAACTTCTTAATTATACCATGTTTGCAGATGCTTCACTATTAATGCTAAGCTGTAAGGAGAAATTCATGGGACAGAACTCAGTAAGTAAAAAATTTCAATCAATCCTTAGGAAATATTGAACCGGAGTTTATACAGATACAAGTATTTGAGGATAAAAGGAAAAATTGTACCTCGGGGAAACTACTTCCATTTTTAGGCCGCCTAACCAAATGGTGAACCCCTCTTTCTCCAGATAGATATCCATATGAAAATTTGGACTCGAACTCAATGGTAACAGACTTTTCTCCAACATTTACTTCCCATGATCTCTCAACTATCCTTCCAACACGTTCACATTTATGAGCCCACTTCATATACATTTGCTTAAGTTGTTCCACCCATATCTAGAACAAAATTTGACAAAATAATTCAAGTGAGATACCAAATGATCAGTTTTCAACAACTATATGGATACAAACAACAGGTCAAATTAATAGTATCTTCGAAGATACCCAGACATTGCCAAAATTAACAGAACACTATGATCAGTTGACAATAGACATCCCAAGTCCAAGAGATTAAAACACTACTTAGTATCTTAAGAGACACTCAAACATTTTCCAAAATTAACGGAACACTATGATCAGTTGACAATAGACATCCCAAGTCCAAGAGATTAAAACACTACTTCCACGTTTTACGCGTCTAGACTCGCTCATACTAAATACATATATTATCCCAAATCAACAGTTCAGCATTTCCATTATTTAACGCAATTATTTTTCTTCAAGCATCAGTTTCAGAAAATAAAGTAAATACAAATGGAAGAGTGGGAAACATAACATAAAAGACAACCTAATGTAAAAAATTAACTTTTGTATAGCCTTATGTGGAGAAATCTATTAAAAAGAGTGATGGATGTTGTTTGAACATTTAGAATTCACGAATTGACTTGAAGTAGAACCAGAAATCAATTCATACTTACAAGTCTATCTCTGCAATTCTTTTTTCTTCATTCTTTTTTCAAATTCCATAGAAGAAAAAAGAATTTGACACAATAGCTACTTAATAAACTCATATCAATTGCTGACGATACAAAAGTAAAATTTGTTTCCCTACCTGAGAGCCTTCACTTTTAGATTCAATTGTAATGCAAGCTCCCTCAATGTCAAATGGATCCCTGAGATGCTTGGACATCTCGTACTTGTTCAGAAACTTGTTTAGATCAATAGATGCAGCATATGCTTGTTTGAAAAGTCCATAATTTATAGTATCCATTTCAGCTAAATCTGTGATCAGCTTAGCTTCTTCAGCCTGCAGACAAGTGACAACTGCCATGAAACATCTTAATTAATACCTCTTAAGATATTATTAACATGCAGCCACTTCTAGTAATTGAAAATGTCAAATTATGCTGTCAACAATTATCCAATTGAAAGGTAGAAATGAGATAGGCAACTATCTCATTATGCAAGGAAGAGTAAGCTCTATGTGACCTAGAAAATGTGCTTAGTTGGTATGTGTACCTTGTATCTAAGGTCTCTGAGGGAATCAATAACCTTGGTTCTGTCAACTAATTTGGCAAATATCTCATCAGACTTGGCTAAATCGTCCCATACATTGTGTTCTCTGATAACTTCTTCTTGTTCTATTTGTCTTGCTTCCTCAATTTCCAGAGCAGGTGATGCCATCATCTCAGCACGGAGGATAGAATCCTCTATTTTTTTCTTCAAAGAAAACATGCCTACAAATGTCTCAGAAAGGATGCCTTATGTTAGCACGAGTCATGAGATGCAAGCCGCTGAAGCTTATCTAAGTATGAAAAATGGGGACAGAATAATATCCAGATTGAAGCATACAGAGGAGACATTATTCAAGAAAACAGTGAATGGGCAGGATTTTGTCATGCTATCATATAAAATGCAATCATACAATCTAAAACATATGCAGGACAGAGATAACCTATAAGTAAAGTTCTTATCATTATTGATAACGTCTAATACAATTCAACCTACCCTAAGAAACCTTCAATGGCAAAAGCATTGCATTAAGCCATACAGGGTTAATTTCCAGTTCCAAGTCAACATCTTTATACTTCAATAGCAAGAGTTACATAGAGGAATTCAGAGAAATGAGAGTATGGGGATACATGAAAAAAACCTTAAATACCAGTAGTATTACGCTAAAAAATCAAAAATCTAATTCCACAAAAACATCTACCATTTGGGTTCAGCTCAGTAATTGATCCCTCCATCTCAAAAAGATTGTCTAGCATTGAATATTGATGATTAACTTTTTAATTTTGAACTCCAATCTTTCATACATACATGTTGTAAAATATTTGATGAAAAAAATATCATTTAATATTATTTTTAACCTACTTTATTATTAACATGATAATGTTGATTGAAATATACATTATATGTGCCAATTACTGCCACAAAATTGTTAATTTTGACCATTGAAACTCACACTAGACAATCCTCTAAGGATGAAGTTAGTGCTTTTCATTGAAAACAGAACCACCAAAACACATGTTGCATAAAACTTGAACATAAACAAACTAAAATAAGTTGTTATGCAGAATTTTCACAATTGCATATTAGCAGCATCTTTTATTATTTATCCCACATTTGTATTAGTAACGTTCTGCTCTTTATCCATCTATAACCAAGTAGTCTAATGATTTCTTTAAGGTCACGTGTAAACGATATATGTGGTCAAGCACTGCTATGTATCGATTGATTAAGATATTAAGCGGATATATCATCAACGTACGACTTTATTATAACCAATTGGTTTTAGTAAGTGATTCTTAACATCCAAGCTAACATATCCGGCTAAAGAACATGAAATTTGAGACAAGCCCAATTTTGACAAATGCATATAGACAGCATATTTCATGTTCTGGGGTTCAACTGCTATATGCTAATATACAAATAATGGACAATAAAATTGCGACAAACCCAATTCTTTGTAGAACTTATCCTTGTGATTTGGGGGCAATTGAGAAGCTCGAATTGTGAAGAGTTTGCATCTTTGAAGGCAAAATGCAGAACAAGTTGAAGAAGAAGCTGAGGCTCTTCTTGGTATGTTTATACATTCAGCCGCCATTTTCGCCGACAAACACTATCTATCAGGGAATGACTAGAATTTTAAGAAGTACGCTAGTTCAAAACTATAGCGTATAAATAAATTTAAATTTAGTGTTGTTGTTTGCCACCTGAAAAATAATTAATTAAGTTGTAATTATAGAGGGATTAGTTAGCTTAATTAATTTACATAGTACAAATAGGGTTTCGGGTCATTCTCCAATTAAAATCGGACATATGAAAAATTAAGATTTCATCAACAATTTCGCATCTCTGGATGACGCGAAAGTTCACTTTAATAATGAAGAAAACTAAAAGGACACGAATAATAAAATGAAATAAACCAAGTAATAAATGGGCTTTGACCTATTTTTAAAAAATAAAAACCCTATCCACCCAACTTAAATTCATTTCCATCCTTATCCCCAACTCAAATCCATTTCCACCAAACTAAGAAATAGTAAAACATCCCCAAATATCTTCCTCCCCCTGTCACTATCCCCCATTTCAATGCAAGCCGAATTTTATTTCTCTTCCATCCATCATTCATTTCAATTAAGTTAAGAATTCAAGTTGTGTTACGTACGGTAAAAGCTCGATTTAATGACATACGGTTTATAAAGATTTATCAATTCAACACCATTGACTCAATTAACTAGGAATGGTGTACCATATGTCTGGAGTGATGATTATGAACATTGTTTTAATGTATCAGCGTCGACTTCCAGCCCAAAGTAACTCTTCCGTCGTGACTCGTGAGGGTTATGTCATTTACAATTGCACACCCGACCAAGCAAAAAGGTGACATGCATTTGATCAAAATGCCCATATCATCAAGAATGACTTTTTCTGACGCTCATCCTATAAGAACTCCATTGTTAAGCCGCTTGACCTCGGGTAATTCTAGGACGGCGACCCATCAAGCTTCTCACGAGCAGCGAAATGGTGACAAAACGCTACTGGAAAGACCATGTGGTTCAGAGGCTGCCTATCAAATCTATTTATCAATTCTATGGTACCGGGCGGGGCGATACAACGTATCGAGCAAAGCCGTCCAAATCATGGGAAACTAAGCTATACGGCGCAGCGTGCTGGACACCTCGAGGCCGCAGAGCCCACCTCTGTAATCTCACACGACGGGTACGGTCCGACCGCAGTATGGCTCAACGAGGACGCTGAGTATTTACGGGGAGGTTGTACACCCGACCGCAAAAATGTGTATGCTACAGGCGCGCTATGGATATGATTTGATCGGGTACTACTCATATCATCAAGATGCATTCTTTCGGGAAGCTCATCTCATAAGAACTCCAATGTTGCCGTGTTTGACATGGGTAATTCTAGACGGGCGACCTATCAGTTGTTTCATGGAGCACGCTGAGCGGTGACAAACGGCCGGAAAGACTCGCAGGCTTTATGAGGCTACCCATCAAATCTAATAACGCACCGACTGACAAGGCCGGGCGCTAACAATGACATGCTTCTCATTACGGCTTTAGGGTGTGTTCTAACGCAACATGGTCGAGCGACATAGCCTATGCATCACGACAATTGAAGAACCATGAGCGTAATTATCCAACGCATGATTTGGAATTGGTTCTCTTGTTTTTACGCTTAAGATTTGGAGACACAACTTGTATGAAGTGACATGTCAAATTTTTACGAATCACAAGAGCTTAAAATACTTGTCTACACAAAGAGATTTGAATTCTACTTAAGCGAGGTGAATGGAATTTATCAAAGGACTATGATTGTTCTATCAATATCATCTAGGTAAAACTAACGCGTTGTCGATTTATTGTCATAAAGGAAAACTTTCTCGTGCTTACATATCGATCAAGCGAACCAATAGCCGATATGAAAATAATTAGTGTTAATTTTGGAGTCGATAATGGAAATCTTTTGGCACAAATAAGAGTTAGACCGATTCTTCTTGATCGAATCTTAGAATCACAACAAAAAGATGAAAAGCTACAAAGATAATCGAGGAAGAAGAACGGGAGCGCATCCGATTTTGCAATGAGATAATGGAATTAATAAAGGGAGAATATTTGTACCATACTTTGATGAATTGAAGAGAGAAATTTTGGAAGAAACCCACAAATACTAAGATGTATCGTGATTTGAGAACATATTATTGGTGGCCAAAAATAAAAATAGAGATTGTTGAATTCATAGCGAAGTGTTTTAACTCAAGCAACAAGTAAAATTGAACATGTATTATCCAAATAGGTGATTGCAACCCCTTATGATAATCCCATAAATAAATGGGCTACCCGTGTCAAGTCTATCACGACGCTCTCCGCAAATCTTATCTCGCCAGGTAATATCACCGAATAATTGACCTAAAGCCACACGAGCGGGGCCGAGCGAAAGCCTAAGAGTATAGGGCTAAGTCAGTCTACTGCAAAGAAGAAAGGCCACCAAGATTAATCATGGTTCGCCAATTCAAGAGACAACGAAGATCGTAATTACCGATCCCTTTAACGAGCCACAAATCCTTAATCAACCGACAATGAGGAGCCATCGGGTTGCCCGACCAAAACACGGTCCAAACAACTTATAAAGTTGCAAACTCGGGGCCAAATAAAGTAAGTTCACTTGATAATTCAAATTCTCTTTCGTAAAACTAAACTCTTTCGATCCTTGCCGACTCTCGACGCTGAGTGTTTCCACGCAACCGATCCTCAAGCTAGAGGGAACTCCCATTTGGACCAAGGCGCATCGGTCAACTCGAAAGATTTGGTGATCCGCCCATCACCGAAACCGACCGCATCATCACCTTAATTCCAGTGGACACAGAACACACATTTTGGATTTGTTTTTGGACTACCAAGAACATTTAAGAGGAACGATGGTATTTAAGATAGTCGAGTAGGCTTCTTTGAAAGTCACCATTTATTTCTATAAGATCGACTTATGGTCCCGAACAGTGAGCAAAATTATATGTTGATCAAATTGTAGGACTTCATCCCCAATCCACCCAATTCAAATTCATTTCCATCCTCATCCCCAACTCAAATTTATTTCTACCCAACTAACAAACAGTAAAACATCCCCAAACAATCTCCCCTTTCCCTGGCCTTATCCCCCATTTCAATATCAAAATTTTGATTTCTTTCTTTTCATCCATCCTTCATTTCAATTAAGTTAAGAATTCAAGTTGTTTTACTTATAACAAATTCAATAAAGGTACAAACTTTATGTATCTCTCTTTTGAATTTTATTTTTTGTACTATATTAAATTCAATTTTCATGATTATCATTGAGATAAAATATCAAGTTGATTTTGGATATTATATTTTATTTAATTAAATATTTATTTTGGATTTTAGGTTTAAATTGGGAAATAATTCAAAATTTAATTATAAACCAATAAAGTCTTGATTTTGATAAAAATATCTTGGTAGTTTGAGTAAAAATATAATTTATGAAACTGAGTTTTTATAAGTAATTATTTTGAATTTTTGAATTTTTGAATATTATTTCACTATAAAAATAAATTTCTGACATAATATATTATTTGATGAATTTTTGGTTTATTAAAATTATTTCGTACTTCTGCATTTATTTTAGTTTTAGATTATAATTATTTTTTTGAGATAAAAATTTAATTTATAAGTATGAGAAAATACTATTATATTAAAGGTTGAAGTTTTGTTAAATAATCGAAAGTAGTGATTTATTTAGAATCTTTAAGTATGTTCTATTAAAATAAATAGTATGTTTAAAAGGAATTGTTATTATTTATATTCTTTAGGTACCGAGACGATGAAGTGTTCGAGTAGTTTGCTCATGTAATAAAGTCAGTCAAGTATTTGGCTTTTGGCTGAGGTGAGTATTTATACTACATGACATAACCTTTCATATTTTGTATATGAATTGTGTAATTTTATTAAATGAGTTATGTTTGTGTTATGTGATATCGAGACTCTCGCGCGCTGGTAACGATTGTATTATTACGCTTATGATGTTACGGAATCGAGCATGGGATCGCTTTGATATTCCATTTACGTGGTCTCTAACTCTATGTCGAGCATGATTTGTCAGTTGGACTCTAATCTCGTTAGCTTGGCGCCTCCCCGCAAGCTGAGTTGTTTCCCCGCTTGTTGAGTAAGCAATGAGTAATTGATTTACATTATTTTGTCCTTTATCGGGAGTGTAAGCAATGGGTGATGTCTATTTTCCTTCTATTAGAGGGAGTAGACTCTTATAGAGGTATGAATTAGACTTATTGTGTTTTATGTGATATATATATATATATATATATATATATATATATAGAGTTATATATATATATATATATATGTATATATATATACTGGGAGTTCCCCTGACATGTATGTGATAGTTTATTATGTTGAATTATTTGATATTATTAGGTTACTTGATATTATTGAGTTATTCTGGGTTATTTGAGAAGTTGATTACATTAAATTGTTGACACTATATTTCTACATATGCATATATGTGTGATTAGTTACACAAGATGATATTCATTGAAGCCAAGTAGCCGCTTCTTTATTCGGGGGACCCCAAAATTTTGTAGTCAAGGAGACGCTCGCATGACACCACTTTTTGGTGCGGTGAACCGATTATAATCATAGGTACGCCTGGGTGCCAAGGCGATACCTCAATGCCTTCTTTTTTGGATAATCATATTTTGTAGCATTGAAATAGGGAATATTACCATTACTAAACAATAATTTGAAACTGGCAACATTTATATCAACATAGTTTCGAGGTTGATATAAACAAGCGAGACTTTAAATTATTGTTTAGCGATTCGGTTCTATCTTGCCTTGTCAAATTTTCTACCCAAGTACACTATAAAGATTACTAACGATCTTAGCCTTAGGTGAGGTCGGCTTGGGGAGATTCGTTAAATAAAAAATGAATTTTCAACAAACGGGATTAATTCATTTCATTTCATTAAAGAAAAGGCGCAAGGCGTACCTCCCTAAAAACTCCCCAAAGATTTTGTTAAATATTGTTATTTTAATATTTAATTCAAATCTGCCAATCATGAGAAGAGATTAAAGCTCCATGAAACTTATAAATACCCTACGAGGAACCTAAATAAGGAGGAGGAGAATCAGTGAGAATTTTTTTTTAGCTTAGAAAAATATTTAGAAGTTCTAGAAGCTCTGTACAAGTTCCACCACTTACTCGATTAAAACTACCATTATTTGATCAATTACTAAAACCACAACAAAAAGAGGCCAAAAGCACCAAACCACAAATCATTATCACCCAACACACATGCTATCCAACAGTAAAATCACCGCCTTCTAGATCCAAACCAAACGCCCACATCGCACAAACACTAAAGCACTAAAGCCTGGGAGTAGTTATACGAGCCGAGCTCAACCGAGCGGCTCGGCTCGGGGAGATTGAGGCTCGAAGGCTGGCTCGGCCTATATGGAGCCGAAGCTAGCCGTCATTCAAGCTTGTCACTTCATCGAGACGGCTCGATAACTCGGTTATATGATTATTATATATTAAAGACATGTTTTTGTTATAATTTTCTCTGATGATTCAACACTTATTGTCAAGGGACAATGTATTGTTATGGCGACCTTTTGTTATAATTTAGCACGTCAATGTCTCATTTATCTACGGTAAATTAATGTTCATCTCTATTATTTTTTCAGGCACTATGTCCTTCAAAATTTTGGAATTTTCAGATCGCCGAGTTAGCTCGAAATCACCGGTTTTGGCTCACTCGTGGTGAGTCATCAACGAGCCGAGCCGAAATGAAGTCTTACTCTCATTTGGTGAATTCTCCAAAAAAATTCTCTAGTTCGGCTCGGCTCGACTCAAGAACAACTCTAAACATATCAACACATCGTGATAGAGCTACCAAGTGCCCACTGGCTCAGCACTCACCGATAGCTGAAATCACCACTGAGATCAAGCCACAAAGGCCCCGTCGGTTCAATACTCATCCGGATAGCTCAAATCACTACCAAGATCAAGCCATAAGCGCCCACGCTGCTCAAGACTCGTACGATACTGGGAATCACCACCGTATAAACCTACAAACTCGTAAGTCTGCAATTCAATCGATAACTTAAATCACCACCAAATGAAGCCACCAAGGCCGCCGTGTATTCTAGTCTCAACTGGATAACTGTTGTTAAGGCTCCCGGAGTACAGTTCAGTCCAACGATAGGATTACGATGGTAAACCTCCTAGATTGTAACTCGTCCTAGATTCAATACTAAGCTACTAAGTGCTTTGAATGTGGGAGAAAATCAAGTTCGGGATCACGTTACGAACGCTTCCAACCAGTATTGCATTCATGATTAAGTTGTTAAGTCCTTGAAGCACTTATCAAATGCCTAAAGCCAAACAAGAAAGAACTCTACAAAGACTAAAACAAGATACTAGGAGGAAGCTGGAAAGGCACCCGGGCTGATGAACTTCTCCATCAAGTCAAATTACTCGGTTATATATATATATATATGTGAGCGACTCCTTAATCTCAAAGGGTGCAATAAATATGCGAGCGATAGAAAATGAATGTAAAATAAAAAGATGAACAACACATGTAGCAAAATCAAAAGAAATATATGACAAAATAAAAGATTGATGTTTGAAACTTACAATATTATTGAGATTCAGAAATTGGAATTTGGATACAATGTTTGAGAATGATTTTCAGCTTAGAGAATTTTGACTGCCTAGAAGATCTAAAATTTTCATATCTTTTCTATGCCCTCTAACCCCCTCCTTTATAGATGGAAGTTGGGGGTTAGTATACCGAATAAAAGTGGGCCAATAATAGCCCATCGACTACGCCTTGGCCTTTGCTGTAGCATCAACTTTTGTAGTGGGTACACCGCTTTGCGCCTTTCAGAATAAAATAATCAAGCTGCTTTTTCTTTCGGCCGGCAAGATTCCTTGGTTTATGATTCTGTCGGCTAGCTTACCACTTCCATCATGTCTTTGCCTGTACCGCGCTTTTGCATATCTTCTTTGTATATTTCTTCCATTGTCAAGTTTCAATCGCTTTGGTATTTCTTGTTACGTATTATTTTGCTCCATAGGCGGCAAAAGTTAAAGAACAAGCCAGTTTGTCTTTTGAAAATTTTACTCGTAACAGTATAAGATATATTATGTCCTGAGGTATTTTGTCGTTGATTCCTGCAAGACGAAGGAGATGCGGATAACAATTTTTTTTTTTTTTTTTAAGTATAGATATCACTGTCATATTTGTGAAAATATACCATAACCGCTATCTTCATTTTTCGGGGCTATTATCGCTTTCTTTCCTCGCAAGGTTACACTGCGCTGAGCCTTGACGCCGGTTCTCTATCGTGATGGCAGATCCGCCAGATTTGGTTTATAAGCCAAGTTTATAGTCATTTTTGGTCCTGGCCGTTGCCAGCGGCTTCATACATATATTTCGGGGTTAAAAATAACGCATTTGAAGGGGTTGATCTTTTTTGGATCCAATTTTGAATAGTAGCTGGAGATATTGTGTTCCATGCATTATATTTTTTCCACCATCGAACTTTGAATCTTCTAATTAGTCCAGGGACATTTCTTTCTTGTATGTGGAAATCAATTTCCCAAGCAAATACCCAAGGGACAAAGAGAACGGAATGTATGAGAACAGCGTGAAATTTTTCTTCTTCCTCGGGATCTTGAATTGATTTGAAAGCTTTGAAATGACTCCGTATGCTTGCTTTGGCAAGATCTCAAGGATCTGGCCAAGATTCTTCCGTCTATCAGACGAACCAATTGAAACGCTATCTGGATTAAATTTGTGAAGATATGCTCATTGCTGGCTCATATTTCTCGTTTGGACGTAGAATGTGTTATACCACGCTTGTTGGTAATCCCAATAGTTGAAATAGAGGCAGTGAGGTTTTCTGTCTCTACATTTGAATCCTGTAGGGAATTCCCAATTTTGTGATAGGTCTGCACCCCATTGTTGAGGGTTTAAAACTTTTAATATTTCCATGTGTAGAAAATACCGACGGGTATGATCATTTGTTAAGAAATTATGAGTTATTTCAACCGAGTGAGTCTCAATCAAGATATTCTCATAATATTCTCTTGTTTTTGAAAGGTCCCAAGGTTTAAATCACATACCGGAAAACATTTTTAAAAGTGTTTGAATAGATTGGGGCGTGTGTATTTACGGTTCAACTGCCACAATATTTTGAAAACTTTGTTTATAAAAATAAGGATTGTTATCATTGCGCGATAACCGCCTGCATGGTTTTTGAAATAGGTTTTGGAGAAGTAGGTGGTTGCGTGCAAACAACCTGTGTTTTTGAAATCGGTTTTGAAGAGGTATTTGTCAGTGACAAACAACTCTATTTTTGAAATGTTTTTTTTTGAGAATTGGATGCCGGGCGAGCGCTTTTTCTCTCGATTTTGCCATTTTGGAATTTGTTCTAGAGCTTCCACTCGTGGTGTATCCGTAGATCAGAGCTGGCTTGTTGTATTCTATCTTCCTGGGGTATTTGTTCTTCATTTTGTTCTTCTCGAAAAATATCAGCCCAAGATTTTGTTGGTAATTTGGAGGAGGTTGTTTTGGAGGGGATTTTTTGTTGGTTATTTTTCTTTGGTGCCATTTTGTCAGTCCTGCTTGGAGGAATTCTCTTGTTAGAAAATCCGGTATAGAGTTTGAATCTCCTTTGATATACTCAATATCAAAGTCAAATATAGAAAGTATAGCTTGCCATCTAGCAAAAATTTGTTTGGATGCAATATTTTGAACATCTTTTTGTAAAATTTCTTTTGCGGATTTACAATCAACTCGTAGAAGAAATTTTTGATTTAATAAATCACTTTGAAATTTTTGTATGCACATGACAATAGATAAGATTTTTTTTATCAGGAATAGTTTTTGGGTTTCATTCCAACAGGCGTAAGTAAATTGGACAATTTGCTCTTTGTCGCCCATTTTTGTTTTAAGATTCCCCATAACCGAGTCGAGGCATCTGCTTTGCCAACTTTTGCTCGGCTCGGGTCTCAAGTAGGTGTGCGTGATTCAAAGACTTGTTGTTTGGATTTGCCGGATGCCTTTAGCATGCTCATCGTCCGTGGGAGGTTTTTCTTTAACCTATCGTGTAGGGGTTTGGCTATCCTATTAATATTTGGACAAAAATCAAGGACATAATTTAAGCTTCCTAGGAATCTTTGTAACTATGTTTTATCAAGTATTTTATCAGGGAATTTGGAAGCAAAGGGTAAGGACCTTTCTATAGGAGTAATAGTCCCTTAAGTTATATAACGACTCAAGAATCCGACATCGGGTTTGGAATAAGGAAATTTTTTATCTTAGAAACAACCAATCCAATTTCTTACTGCGGTAATAAGAAATTTTTTATCTTTGAAATGTTGTTCTAAGCTTTGGGAGAAGACAAGAACGTCATCAATGTAAACAATACAGAAATCAGAATATGGATTAAATATATCATTCATTATTCTCTGGAATTCTGAAGGGGCATTTTTTAAACCGAATGGCATTACTATCCATTCATATTGCCCAAAAGGTACAGTAAAAGCAGTTTTATACCTATCATTTGGAGATATCTGTATTTGCCAAAATCTAGATTTCATGTCGAATTTGGAAAATATGAATGATGAGTGTAACTTTTGTAATAAGTCTTTTATTTGAACGGATATCTAATCCATTTTAATGCAAGAGATTAGGGGTTTATAATTACCCATGTTTCAGTGTTCCTCTTCTTTCAATTTCAATTTTTGTTGACATAAGTGCCGCATGCCACTGCTACGACTCTTTTGTATGAGACCTTTTGATTCTAGGTCTTTAATTTCAGTTTTACAATGTTGTTCTAATTCTGCATTCATTTGTATGGGTCTTGCTTTAGTGGGAATGTTTCTTTCATCAAAATTATTCTATAAGTGAGTATATCACTATATGTTGCTTTCTTTTCCATAAAGCATTTGGTACTGAACATATTTCCTTTTGTATTGGGAAAGATACTCACTTATTTTTGTTGGATAATAGGTGATTCTAGTTGTTGATTTATTCTTTGTAATGTGATATCTTCTTTGGAGATGTTGTAGTTGTTTTGTTTCTCTCCTCAGATAAGAACATTAATTTGATTTTGGTAAACAGATTTCGCTCTTATGACATTTAGGTGACGAGTTTTGGGTTTTTCAACAAAAAATAAAATATTTTTTATTCCTTTAGCTTTGAAAGATATACCATCATCATCCACCCTATAAGGTGTTATAAGGTTTATGAATGGTGTTCCTAATATTACACTGTGATTTATATCCGGGGTAATAATATAAGATGCTTTTATAGTTAACCCATTGCTAACTACACTAGCTTCGAATTTATTAGAAATTTCTAATCTTGCATTGTTTGCAAACAATGTCTTTCATTTCCAGGAGAGTTGGTATTTGAGGAACGATTCCTTCTTTTATACAATTAAGGTCAGCACCAGTGTCAAATAATGCAATTGTATCAATCTTATAATTTTTGGAGAAATTTAGGGTGATTTTGACCATATATTTTCGTGAGGTTATTTCTCGAAGGACACATAAAAAATCATTAGGTACTTCAAGAGATCCTATTTCTTGTGTATCTTCCTCATCATCATCGCTATTATCATTTTTAAATAGTTTGATAAAATTTCTCAGATGTCTCAATTATCTTTTGTCGCTTTTCTTTAAGTTGTTTAACTTCCTGTTTGACATCTTTTATTTCTTTCTGTAAATCTTGTATAGCTATCGCTTTTGATATTGCTTTCATTTTCTTGTCTGCTTAGTATGAGCCAGTGTAGATCATAAGTTTTGGAGATCAAAGGGTAGGTAAGTAATTGATTATTTTTGAAGTTTTAGGTTTTTCTCTCGCACATATCCTTGCTACAAAGTTTTTCTAAATATTCCTTTGTTTTAAAGTGGCTTATTACGTTGATGATATCCATCATGAATTTTTGTTCTTTGGTAAGAACGTTTATGTGTTTATAACTATCGCCTTTCCTCGTGTCTTTTCCGGCGGTGTTATTTAAGAAATAACTTCATCCATTTGTAAAGTCATCTTCCGATGAATCTGTATAATCTATCAAAAGCAGTTCAATTTGGTTAAGAGTCTCTTCTTCAATTTGGAGTTCTCTAATTTGTTTATTTAGTCTACAATATCTGGAGATATGTCCCTTTCTACCGCATTTATAACAAGTAATATCTCTTGTTTTGTTTTGTTCCTTCCTTTTATATTGATGGTTGGGTTTCTTTGGTAATTTAGTTTCTTCGTTGTTTTTATGATGCTTTTTATGTTTTGATTTATAAGATGATTTTTTAGGGTGTTTGTTAGTGGATTTACAAGTACCATCACACGTTTTTAGATTAGTGCTTATATCAAATTGTTTACAAAAAGAACCAAGTTCTTTTGCCTTCTTTAACTCCCATTTGGCGGTGCTTTGAAGTTTTAGGTCTTGACATATTTAGACCTTCTTGTTGCTTAGGGCTTTTTAATTTCCAGGTAAATTCCGTAAGAATGGGTTCCATGTGATTTCGCATCTATTCCTAACTCTTTCCCTAAAAGCGCACGTAAGCTCGCAAGAAATTTTCTTTCCAGAAAGCGTCAAGCACATTCTTCTTATATAGACACGGATTAGAAAAAGTAATTAAGACTATCGAGATCACTTGCTTTTTACATTTTAAATTTGATAGTAGCTCAAAGATTCTATCTGCTAAGCCAAGGATCACCTATAAAACGGAGAGATATAATGAGAATTAATTGGGAAACGGCGCCGTAATGGCTCCTAATTCATTTATAAGTGGTATTCCTTCATCATCAGTTTGGATGGATTCTAAAATTTCTTCCTTTTCTTGTCAAGTTGTGGAAATCCTACCCATCATTTGATATGTCCCGTGAAGCCAAGAATGAGTTCAAGCTATGGCTTTTTCCGATGTATGAATTTGGGTTGCAGTATTAGTCGCCATAGTCATTTGTTGTAATAAATTGAGCAGCCCTATATTCTACCATCCCACAATATTCCATTCATAAAGGAACGATGCTTTTATAGTTTGGTTGTGTGTATTTATTTATATTTTCTAGCCGGGAGATCTGTGTCATGTGAGGCACCATATCTTTGTGAGCTGTAGGTGTACTAAATTCAATGTAATTTTTTAATTTGATTATTACTTGTGTCGCTTATCAATATCCTCATCATCCGATGGAATACCAAGACGCCATAGCAGCTTTTCTCTGTAGAGACTTCAAGCAAGATTTATTGGCGCTGTGAATTTCTATTTTGGTCAGTGTATTGTGAACGTTAGAAAACAACTAGCTCATTTAGCCTTGTGTAGAAAAAGTTTATTCTTTCTATTTGAGATTTTAGTTCTGTTATAAATTCATTTCGATTATTTTGGATTTCTAATTGACTTCCTTTGGAGATTTGGAATGGTTTAAAAATAGGCTGTTGTTTTGATATCGGATTGATTCTGGCTATCGAAAGTATTTGATTTACTAAATGTTTCTCAATTCTAGAAAGTCAAGTACCTATCAGATTCAAAGCGTGGCATTACTAAATTATTTTGGGGAATTATCTTTTTAGTAATAGAGATGATATCATCGCTATATTTTTAAATAAGCTTAATTCAACTGCTTAATTCAACGCTTGCATCACCATATGGCCGTATTATTTTCCTAAGAGAGAACTGCTTTCACGACGAACATCCTCGAGCCTCCATGGGTTTCTTTTTTCCTTTTTGTTATAGGTGCTATGGAGTTTTTAAAGGATAATGAATTTAAGCTCAGAAGCATATATTTCAACCAACTAAAAAATAATATTTGGACTTTTCCGTAGATATAAAAATCATAAAAAAAATTTGGATCCCTTTTCTCGTTCAAGAAGTTTTGAAAAACCAATTTCTCTTTTCTAAATTGTGAGAAGCATAGAAATCATTCTTGTAATATTGTTTGTCAATTTGAAAATCTTTTTCTAAAACATTTAGTTCATTTCTAAGATTTTCAGTAATCGCAGAGGCTGAAGGAGATGCTGGAGGTGAATATTCTTGGTGATCTGTTTGTTTGTATATAGGTTTTGGAATTCTGGTGGTATAATCAGCTGTCTGAAATATGTTATTTGGGATATCCGAGGTTGAATACCTATGTTTTGTAGTAGGAATATTTATAACAGAAGGTATCTGAGAGACTCTTCCTAGATCTATAGTAGAGGTGCTGGATCTATCATCACTTCTAAAGCTTCTGCTTTCTAGTGAATGCGAGTTTTACACTCACATATTGAAGTTACCTCTTTTAACCTAGTATTAGGTGAATTTCTAGATTTTTGGAAAGGGTTCCTTCCAAGAGCCATTCATCCGTACAAATATCGTAATTCATTTTATTGATTTTGAAATGACAAAGATTTGACCAAGATAGGTCTGGCCTCAAGGAAAAAGAGTTTCTCCTTCATTAGTTATTTTTTTTACCTTTTAGAATTTAAACAAAGGCAATGCATAAATTTATAATAGACTCTATATATTATGGCTACATGAATAGATCCTTTAAGCATTTTGTAATTATGTGTTTTAATTTGTAAGGTTAAATAATTTAAAATATTCTGATCATTTAATGATATGGATAAGTTTGGATAACAATCAAAAGATATCGGTCCACTACATGTATCGATTCTCAATGTAATCAGGAGAGAGTCCTCATAATCTGTGAACCGAGCATCTCTTAGGACCGCAAGGATAGAGGTATTTAACCCTTCTTTGGTTAAAGGTTTAAAGCCTACTTGAACCAGACCTATGTATATATAATTAAATTTCTTTTCTCTTTGTTTTTCAAGAGGTTGTTTAGATAACAATTGAACAGTTTCAAAAGGGCCTGATATTTGGATATCACGTTCTTCCGTTTTTATAGAGTAGTCTGTTTTAAATATTCTTTTCCAATCAATTTCATATATTTGATTTTTATGTACTTTAGGTATTCTGCTATTCATGGATTCTTCAAAGTTTTCTCGATAGTATATTCTCGAATTTATTACTCGTTATTATCTAGCAGTCACAGATTTGAACTGTAGGAAGCGCATCTATTTAATATATCCATGAAAATAAAGGTGTAACTAAAGATCCTTTACGTACAACGACTTAATCCTAGATCTATCGCCAACCAGAAAGGGACGCATAACCAGTTTATCCGGCTCTAAGAGACTAAAGGTTCTTAAACGTTGGCGAGTGAATTACCGAGATGAATAGGGCTTTTTCTCTGGCTCTCGATACCACGGGAGTCGCTGCATCGAGCCAAGGGGGAAGGAAGTTATATTAAACAAATCCGGCTGGGTATCAAGTAGATAACACTGAATAGTTCGTGATTATATGCATATATATACACCAAACCGAAGGCTTCATGATAGGATTCGGGTCGCCTAGAAGTGACCAGCACTTGGGAGGTCCTGTCCAATAGCCCCTCTCCTCCCGAGCCGCTCACACCCTTGAAAATTACTCGGTTCTCTACTAGGCTATCGCCCGGGATATGACACGGCGGGGCACCCGTGTTCTATATCCAGCCTCCGCATTACGCATCTTCAATCTTCCTGTCCGTTAACTACGTCCCATTATCGGGTGATTGAAGACTGGGCACCCTAAACCGCAATATTTCAAGAATTGGTACACCTACTCTTGATCCTGCTGGGCTGCCTGCTGGAATCTATCTGGTGAAGTAGTCTACCGCCACAATGGCATATTTCGTGCCCCCATGCATCCTCGTGAGGTCCCTACTATATCAACACCCCATTGGTAGAAAGGTATCGGACAAAGCATGCTAACCATCTCTTGTGGGAGGCCGACAGGATGCCAGCGTGTCTCTCGCACGAATCCGCTGGAAATCAGAGTATATTGATTTCTTTGATTATACCCGTTGCGACAATTATTGTGACAATTCATTTACTAGTTCTAGTTAAATACGATTACTCAGACTAAGTGTTCAATAAATAGTAATTGTTAATTGCTAAACATGAACTCACTATGATATCAAAAGTTACGCTGACATTGTATCCCATGCATAACGTTATAATAATACTAATGGTCAATTATATTATTATACAAATAATATTATCTCGAGACCAAAAGTTCACACACATAGAGTGACGTTGAATACTACTTCATGTATGAAATTAAATCGTGATCGTTAACTGAAAGTTTCTTGATTAAAATCAACGAGATTCCTTAATCGAGAGTTTTTACATTGATAATGTAAAATACAAATTGGATTTAAAACCAAATCAATTAACTCAAGTAGTTCAATTGACGATTGTTCTTGTTAGTTACTCAATTTAATGGTTTGTTTAGTCGTCTATCAAGTTAACGAAGCTTCCAGCTATTCGCTTTAAAAAGTGAAAGAGTTATATATGAGAATATAAGACGGAAAACCTAAGTTTTTCTCATTTTTCTCTCAAAGCCGCCCCCTTCTCCTCTTTCCATAGCCAATGAGTCAAAGCTTTGACTCAATTTATTCTAATTTATCTCAGATTCTAAAGAAGTCAAATTCATGGTTCACCACCGTGTGGGACTAATTGGAGGCATCTACCTTTTGTGGTGTTAAGGAATTCAAAGGAGGCTTCATGAAAGAATACAGAATTCTCACAAGGCCAGAAGTACTGATTATGCACATATATGTATATATGCTTTATATCAGAATTGATTATATGCATTTATTCGATCTGACAGATTTGTTTATGTTTCAAATATGGACAAGTCAGATATTTTTCCAACAAAGGGCATCATGTGCATGTTTAATCATATTTTTATTACATTTTATAAAAAAATTTGTATGAACACATTTATACCAATTTTCATGTTTATGTATTCTTGTCAATGAATATATGTTAGTGAAAATTTAATTCATGGATTTGAGTATGTATTATACATTGTTCGTTCATTATATTATTAATTTTTATGATTTGAAATTAGATTTATGTTTCATGAATTGAAAGGATTTTAAAACATGTTTTTGATTAAAGTATAAAAGTTTTGCTGACTCGAGCCATTTATAACGTACTCAAAAAATTTTACCCGGCAGACCTAATATAGAGCATGGAAGCATGGGCCCAAAAGTTTCGCGGACACCGGCATAGCGACCCAATATGTAGCATGGAAGCACGGACCCAAAAGCTTACGACTTCTCCTAAAGGTGGTATGACCCCATCAAAGACAAAGCCACGGGACAACTACCAATTCAAGTCATCGATAATAAAGCACATAGGTTGAACGACACCCAAAATATGATAAACGTAAAGGACGGTCTAATAAGAACTCAACCACGGGTCGATATACACCAAAACCGCTGCTTCATGTCTTAATCAAGAGGGCGACGAACCACTACAGAAAGCAAAGGTCGAAGAAAGTGGTCTCACAAATCAAATACACGAAACGGCACAAGATTCTTAGGTCAGGGCACCCGCAACTCTAAGAAAAAATAAAGAGAAAACGCCCAAGGTTGGGGCAAATGTATCTAAAAGGAAGTTCCGCTTTGAACAGACTGGGAAAAACCAAATCAGAATCTCATAAAAGTGAGCACCAAGAAGAAGAGAAGCTACCATGCTTCAACATGTAGGAACAAGACGAGGACACGCCAAATGTGGGTACCTCTCGGCCCGTACATTTACATCCATGGGAAGTAATGAAGGAAAGATTCGTTAAGGGCAACCTCATGCATATCAGTAAGAAGAGACATAGAAACGATACGGAGCGACCAAAGATGTCAACCCCAAGCACGGATACCTTGTGAGGAAGTAGAGAACCGAGACTCAACGACACGTGTACGGTGCTGACGGCTATCCTAATACTCACATTACCCATCCAAGGCGCATCCTCGATGAATTCTCAAGAAAACCGATGATTCGGTGTATAAATACATTCACATACGTGAATGATCGGGGTCCGTCTCAGAAAAGCGCCCGAGTATGAAGATCAACAATACCCTGAGGGGTTGAAGCTTCAAGAGCAAGAGGAAGGCATGCTAGATAGAGCTACCTTCCTAACTCAACAAGCAACTAAAGGTTCTCATCCTTGGAAGTTAATGAAGGCGAAATTCATGTCTACCTTCTAGTGCGATCAAATGGTAAATGATACAGACAGATGTCTAACGTATTAAACCTGTGGACACGAAACTGCATCGAATTGTTCTCTGTATTATTGGGAGGACCGGGTATCCAACACTATATCTACAACAAACCCTACAAGTTTATGCTATCCGGGCGAACCAAATAGCTTGGACGCAGTTCAACAAAGGATACGGGAACGATCCCATACATAAATACGCCCACAAGCGCACATTGTGGAAACGAAGGTCACCGAAGACTAATGCCTAGGCATGTAAGTCACCGTACCCCATATTCCTAAAGCCGCCAACGGGTTCAAACCTCTGGGGTGCACTCAACACGCCTCGAAGACGAGGATAAATGCCCACATGCTCTCGCACGAGGATAAATCCCGCCCACACCCTCCCCGAAAGATGGTGATAACTACTCAGCTTGCTCCCGAGCACGAGGATAAACTACCCAGCTTGCTCCGAGCATGAAGATAATCCCACATGCCCTCGGCAGCAGGGAGTTAGAATCTAGTATGAATCATGGTTATAATTAAACACCAATTACATTCCCGATCATCAAAATAATATAAATTAATCTGTTGCTACTTATTTAATTATATGAATACCAAAGTGTTTTTACATACAATGAAGACAATGAAGTCACCTGAAAATCTAACCCCACACGTGCTCAGTCCCTTTGAAAACTTCTCCAATTGCTTGTCCAACACTGGCAGTGTTCTCCATGTAAATGCACACACCAGAGGGAATTGAATCCGAGAGAGAACTCGGCTAGAGTCAGAGGATCAAAAATCGAAGAGAAAATCTCTTCCTAAAAGTGGGGGAAGTCACGACTTATGGGGGGGAGGTCATACTCTATGGAGGAGGCGCGGTTATTTATTTTCTTCATCTCTGAAAACCTTGTCTCTCTATTTATAATACTCCCTAATTTAACCCTACAACTCGCTAAGAAATCGATTCAATTCGTTAACTCATTAGATCGCCTAACCATCTAATTAAGCACGAAGTTACTAGTGAGTTGTTCTATTTTAATTTAACTTAACAAGTCAATTAAAATACTAATGGGTCATCATCAAATAACCTTATCAACTTATTAGTCAATCTCGACGTCATCGAGCCTCACCAAACTAGCAGTTTAATCGACTTCATTTGTTTTTTTCATATATATATTTTATAAATATACTATTGAGAAATATACTAATTCTATTAAGTCTGCTTTATTTCATACATGAAATATAATTCAAATGTCATTGTAATGTATGTGACCTTCAGTTCGATAATAGTAAGTTGTATAATAATAATAATTTGACCAATTACTATTATTATAACGATTAATGAAAGTAAGATCTAGCAATCACTACTAGAAAACAGGCAGCAAGGCCGTCAAACCGACACTTATCGACACCATAGGAGCTTAGTAAGTCGGTCGTGTCAGTATACGATCGCCGCCTAATTCGCGACACTAAATTTCATACCGACACGAAACCCAGACTACATGTAGATAGTTATTTCGTGCCCCTGCCAGTTCCTGCCACCACACCCAACCCGACACCATCAAACAAATTTCTTTTTGATTTATTTTATTACCGACACCTTACCGACACTTTATTTAATTAATTTTATTTTTGATTTATTTTATTACCGACACCGTACCGACACTTTATTTAATTAATTTTATTTTTGATTTATTTTATTACCGACACCCTACCGACACTGTATTTAATTAATTTTATTTTTGATTTATTTTATTACCGACACCCTACCGACACCACATAATTTATAATACCGACAATATGTTGAAGATCGACACAAAACCGACACCACATATATGCACTAAACCCGACGCTACCCGACACTGACCGACGCATTGCAATTCGAAAAATTACGCAGCCTGGATGCTGCAACATTTGCAGAAACCAGGCTGCAAAATTCACAAAAATACCCAAAAAAACAGGGCAAACAACATACAAAAAACATCAAAAACAATATAAACATCAAACAAAAATATCAACAACAACATAAACATCAAACAAAAATAATAACACAAAATACTATCTAAAAAACATGAACAACAATATAAACATCAAACAAAAATAATAACACAAACAATATCCAAAAATCATCAACATAAACATCAAACATCAAAATTACCACTTTTTCTTGGATAATTTTCCCTACAATAAAAAAGAAATGTAACAACATTATTATCAAGAGTTAAAAAATTATTAGATAGACATAAAAATCAAAATGTAAATAAAATTAAACAAATAATTAGATAGACACAAATGTAACAAAATAATTACCTCAAATAATTTTCTCCTACTAAATGAAAACAATATAACAAGGTTAAGAGATAATAAATAATTAGATATCTAACAAAATATCATTTCAAATAGTTTCCCTACAAAAAGAAACAATGTAAGAAAGTTAGTAGCCATTATTATAAAATTAAATAAACAATAAGTAAATTATAATTGAGGGTATGAGTTCTCGAAATTGTGAAAGTTAAAATGTAAAAAGATTTGTCATTATGTGATTAGAAGGCTATATATACTAAGGCATGAAGTTCAAATTTTAGAACGACCGACACCATTCATATAAAATATTTTAAAATTCCCGCAATTTATTTTTAGCGGAATCAAAATTTTGGAGGACCGACGCCAATTTAATAATTATACCCGATACCGCCTTTAATAATGTAAAATACGTACCGACACCTAATCTCGACACCTAACCGACACCATGCCTTCTATATAAGTGAAAATTTTGAGGAATTTCTTTGCAATGGCAAACAAAACTCCAACTTAATGGAGAAATCCTGATGACCAATCAAGTTTATATTTAAACATGGTATTAAACGTCATTAGTTCTTGAAAATAAACAAGAAAACAAAAGAAAACAAGAGATGCAGGGGAGATTGTGAATGTAACGCGTAAAGTAGTAATTATGATTATTTACACACACCATGTTGAGCAATACGTAACTGAACGAAGCACAAATTGA